>JARJEB010007012.1:0-13167 GCA_030264535.1 Liometoxenus newtonarum
ATATATATATATATATAAGTACAACCTACGTATGAATTTATCCAGGAAATTATTATTGGAACGTATTATAAGTAATTATAAAACAAACGTAATACATTACGAAAACCTTTATACAACCAAACGATTTGTTGCTCTGTGAGCGTTCTCGTCTCTCATGCATATTTACACATAAGACGTGTATATTTACAAATTCGTGCATGAAAGTTTAAAATTTCGTTTGGAATTATCATAAATCATATCCGCTTACCTTACTTACCACAATTATGAAGTTAACCATAGCAACCGAAGGCAAAAAACCAAAAAGATAAACACAAAATAAAGAAGCATCAGGCATAGCGCAAGTAGTTGCGAATCCGAAATTACATATGACCATCGCACACACTTCCATAATTTTACATTAAATTATGTTACCTTTTTCTTATACCCCATATAGGTATACGCAAATATTCATTATTTTTGCTACGGTGCGTTCGTTATTCATTACATTATTACAGTGAGTGTCGGCGATGGTAATGATTTTTAATTGCTTAATTCGATGCAGTTGGATTAGCATAACCGTTAACGAGATTAATTATATGGTGTTAAGTATCCCGGTAATTCGGTTGCACAATAATACAACGAACGGCAGGCAAACAACATCAGCAAATGCTGATTAATGCAACGAACGTAATGATTGCTGATAATATGCAATAAATCTTTGTGATGGTTAATAAAAGTAAGAATAATTTCAAAGTCAATTGGAAATAAATGGAACGATGTTTAATAATACAGTCAAAGATAATACGTACTTCTAAGCAAACATGAGCCCCGGAAAATATGTGAAATTTGTTTAATCGAATCGCAGAGTGTTATTTTAATGGGGTTATTCAATAATATACACGAGTTATCGGTGAAAACGAATAAACTGAGGACAATAGGTAATGGGTTTTTTTTTCTACACCTATTTAGTTATATATGGTCATTATTAGCATTTTTTGAGTGATTAATGGTACCTATGACTCACTACCGTGAGTTATGGATTTTCATAACTCACTACCGTGAGTTATGGATTTTCAGAAATAACTGCAATTAAATAACATTGATCGCGTATTAAAGTTCAACAAGATTTAACGAATTTGAAGTGACTGATCCAACTTAACTATATGATCTAAGATCTCGAAGGAACCCGAGAAATTCTGTCAATTTCATAACATTGATCGCTTATTTTCCAAGATCATTTAAAGTTCAAAAAGATTTAACAAATTTGATGTGACCGATCTAACTTATCTATATGATCTAAAATTTCGAAAGAACCCGAAGAATTCCGACTATAGCTCGATGTGAATCGCCCGCCATATTGTTTCACTTGCCAGTTAGTGCCCGTTCGTTGCTTCATCGAGAAATCACAATTTGTATTTTGTGTTTTTATTTTTCAAGATAGCCGCACCCTGACGTCGTTTTCATTTATGTGCTACTTCTAATATTCTATAGAGGGCTCTAGGGGTCTTACATACTCCCCCTTTGGAGTATGTAAGACCCCTAGAGCCCTCTGTAGGATATTACCTGTAAATTGCGCCAATTTACAAGGGGAAATATCTTTGCGGCGGGATTGTTATATACTTTCTAATGAAAATAATGAAAACGTGGTACACAAATTGTAATATCAAAACGAATAAACGTAGGACAACAAGTAAAGGTTTTTTAAAATTAGCACACGCACGTCTGCCCGATGCAACGGTTGACTTCATGTTACTTGCTTTTTTGTCGTGTATCATGTAATTTGTATCAACCTTAATTTGATTTGAAGTTCTTATAATTCCGCATACGCGACAAGTCTGGCTGCTGACTATAGACAACCAGTGCGTCGTGCTGTTTCGTTGTCGTTCGGGTCGCTTCGAACTTGTATACTGTATAGTATAGAAACATCGAAACAATTTTGAACTAATGGTACATACACTTCATGCATCTCTTCCGAACTGTGTGTTGGAACAAAGCATTTTATATTTGGACAGCTAACCTTCTAGCTAAAACTGGGAGTAAAAATAAACAAAATCGGCCGCGGTACAAATCATTCAATGCCTTTCAATTTAACAAAGTTTATATATGTTTTAATGTACGAGTATTAATTATTTATTATTAACTTGAGAATATGGTTAAACAATAAAATTCATTGAACCAATTTATCCTTGCCATTTTGCAGCATAAAAAATGTGTGAACGTTTTCAAAAAGTTTACTCGTATAGATATATTAATTTCTTGGGTTATTACATTATTATTACGATCATAGGCTGCCACTTTTGGGTAGCAAGGGGGCACGAGCAACCCAAGGCATAAGCTGTGGGGTTCATAGCAATCCACAAAGGTCCACACACTCGATATACATTTTTTTTCGTGAACTGCGAAGAGACACTGGGAAGATATGTCATTGTTCAATTACCAACACTATTTTCAAAAGTCGGCGCCTTTCAAATTGGCTCTAATGGCACGCTTTAATAATATTGCTCGACCACGGATCGAGTTGAGCAAGACATTCGATTGAAGATTTATACAAGAAACCAAGAAAAAGCTAATTGAAACTACCAAGTAATTATTAACTTCAGTTATAGATATTATTCCTCTATGTATAGGTTATGTTATGCCATTGAGTTTACAATTAAAATTCCTACTGTTTGTATAATACTGCGATATGTCGATATGTTACTGTAAAAGTCCGAAATTGGTAAATCCTGTGTTTTACCGGTAAATGCTAGGTCTTCCCAGCCAGATTTTAACCCAGTTTCTATACTATACAAGTTCAAGGCGACGCCAACGGCAGCGAAAGAACACGTCCGACTGGTTGTCTATAGTCTGCAGCCAGATTTGTCACAAATCTCTATCGTCACCGGACATATACGAAAATTAAGAACTTAAAATCAAACTAGGGTATTTTTTCTCCAGCCGTAGTCCTATCTGAAAGGATTATTTTTGATTTGAAAATAACACTGAATTTCTACTGATAAGGTACTTAATGCAGCTAGTGATAATGGTAAAGCCTGTAAATTCTAGGATTTAACAAAGCTGACTTGTAAAACCTAGCATTTACCGGTAAAACCTAGGATTTACCAAAGCTGACTGGTAAAACCTAGGATTTACCAATATTCGGGCTTTTACAGTAATAATAATATTGTTTAGTGCACTTGGTAGATAAACAATTATTCAAATAGTAAGAAGATATTCTATTCCCGGTGTTATTATTGCAATTTTAATGTGTTGTTGGTATATTTGTTACTGTAAAAGCCCGAATATTGGTAATTCCCAGGTTTTACCGGTAAATGGTAGATTTTACCAGTCAGTTTTGCTAAAACCTTGTATTGACAGGATTTACCAAAGCTGACTGATAAAACCACCAATTACCGGTAAAACCTAGGATTTACCAATATTCGGACTTTAACAGTAGCAGATATATACCAACAACACATTGAAATTGCAATAATAACAACGGGAATAGAATATCTTCTTACTATTTGAATAATTGTTTATCTACCGAGTGCACTAAACTACGGGTTACCATATCGCCGACAACACTTCTCATTCCAGACTGCTTTTGGATAGACGACTGTTTCTGTGACATGTAACATTGACAGTATACACATCTATTGAACACAGTCGACACAATTGTCTCCGGCTCTGGGATTTGAATCCACGACCCCCCGATCAACAACTAAAGTGTTAACCGGTTGAGCTACCAAGCCTTACTAAACAAAATATGCATGTTTATATACTCTTCAACATAATGGTTTCATCTTACTGGTAATTATTACTGTGTTAGGAAATTGAAATACAATGAATTGGAGGACGACTGACGAGTTCAGAAAGTATCGTAACTTGTGAGGTAATTGATATCAGATTATCTTCTTATCATTCTTCGTTAACAGTGTTTTATTAACTTTTCGCAAAATGTTTGCTTTAATGAAGCTTTAGGTAATTTTACGCTGATGTGAATGAATATGTGAGTACTTTGTAAGTTAATATGTCTATAATTCTTCGATAACTTTTTATTATGAAATCGAAAGTGTAGCGATTAGTACTTCTTAGTAAAATAATGCCTCGACTTAAGAATGCTATATATAGTTAGAAATACGGATACTGTCGATATATGAGTTTAACTTTTAACTATAATATAATAGAATAATATTGCATAATCTATTATGCAAACATGAACTCAGTAAACTAAAGTTTATTTTGGTTTTACGTTTGACTTAACTTTTCTTAACTTTTTAAAAATTAAAAATGTCTTGCAAAAATATACTCAAACTTCTCTAAATAATGACTTTTTGTTCGTGCAACTTCATGTGTGGCACTGGCTTGTGTTGCATTAAGTTAAAACAAAAAAAAAACAACTTGCCACTCAAAGTTGGGGCACAGCCGTTTTTCCGGCGCCTAATTGTGCCATGCATACACTATAGTTCATCATCATCAAGAATGATGGCTCCGACATTTTGCATACCTATATCTATATTCACACAACAGCTGTCCATCGTGCAATAAGTGCCATAAATTATATCTTTCTAAGCAAATAATTTATATGTGGTTTCAAACACTTCACATTAAAACATTCAGAACATGCATTGCTTGAGGTGACTTCTTAAGCAAGCAAAGTGGTAAACTTAGTCTTAATAAAAACGCGGCAGAGCACATGGATGGGACTTGATTAACGATCGTTAAGAGATGATATTCGTATCAAATTCTTCATGAGTTTGAGAGGATGGAATTCTAAGTTGCAATTTTCCCGCATCGGATTCCATTAAAATGTATCACAAAATATGTACCTACCCAAATAGTTCTGCTCTATTTCGTATCGATTTAAATTTAGATCTAGTAAATTACGTTTGTTTGCTAGGTTTATTTGCAAAATGCATTGTTCAATTCATATTCATTGAATGTTGTTTGAAATTATTTCGCGTTCACTTATTACAGTTGTAATTTTACAATGACGTCAACTTTTAACTGTTCAATAAATGTGAAGGAGCCGGGGTTTCACATTATAATAATACTTAATTAGTAGTCAGTCTCATCCTCCTAGATCAGGGGTCGGCAGACTTTCCAGTGAGAAGAGCCAAGTTGTGAAGAAAACAAGATAACGAAGATATCAGAGAGCCAATTTTTATTTAAAACTTAGTTAAAACAGTAACCTTTCATCGATTGTGAAGGCCTTGTTATGTCCGAGTTGTTGTCTGAAGAGCCGCAAACGCGTATGCAAAGAGCCGCATGCGGCTCGCGAGCCGCGGTCTGCCGACCCGTGTCCTAGATAATAAACGTAGTTCGCCTAGTTGTCACCGAAAACGCCACACACTGTAAAGACTAAAAAAAAAAATGATCCAACTCTAGGCGTCTCGATCCCGACACTTAGAACTTCCTTACTCTTTTTTGTGCCGAATTGGAGATTCAGATCAAAGGAGACGTATTTTTTTTATATTTTTATTTGTAGTAACTAATTATTTTGCACCTGTTGAATAACAACGTCCCATTATTTCAATTTGGACGCTTCGTAACTTCGATTGTTCGATTACAATTTGAAGTGTATTGGAATTGTAATGCCAGCATTTCCTTCAACTCAATATTCTTTATTTACCTTTTAGATCTAGATTCGAAAATGCCGCTATAATAAATATTATGCTTGGAAATTAATCGAATCGACCACCCATCAGCATCGTTTTCAAATCGTTAACTGTTAAATGACCGAGTTGGCAATTAGAGACGTTTAACTTCGCATAGCTATAGCAAACAACACAAATATCATCAAGTCAAGGATATCGCATCATATTTAAGTTTACTTATTCGATTTCAATATGAAATTTATAGTTTAATCGTCATTAATCTGTCATTAAAGTTTTCAGATTTTATATGTAAATATATACAAGAATTGTGAAAATGTATAAGTAGCATTTATTTTTTAACTTTTTAAAATTAATCTCTTTATGTTGGTATATTGTGAGCTTTTTACAAATAAATTAAAATTGCGTAATGTTCAGTGATCGCAAATGTCCTTGCAATATTGAACTATACTTTACAGTGCGTTTTTGTAACGATCTCCCATAGGAATTTGCATTATAAATACTATCTACTACTAAAAATTTTACAACGCAAAAAACGCACTCTTAATTTGTACCAGTTAGTCCTTATGATAGTTTTGAGAAGAACGTAATTCTATTGCTTTTAATATAATGCAAAAAAATTGAAAAGTTTGAATTTTTTATGGTAGGCAGACAAACTAACAACTATGTAAGTCACACCCGAGCTCACAGAATTGTGGTTAATTTGGTTGCCTACCAAAAAAAATTAAAAATTTTCACTTTTCTTTAATTGCTTTCAAATTGTACGAATTAAGAATGTGATTTTTTGCGGTCTAAAAGATCGTTAAAAAATCTACTATATACATGTACGAGTCTCTGCGTATAAAAGCCACCCACACAGTTTCTTGCACAGTTTGTTCTACTTTTTGGGTAGTGATTTTCTTGCAGCGAAATCTATAATCCACAAAAACCGCTTTTTATTACCACAAGCCTGCGTATATTATTATTAATACGGCTGACATGTATTTACGAATTTCTTGATGTTAGTACGTTCACTTTTCCTTGATGGCGCGTTTCACTCTTCTTTTCTACATTTAGGTATGATAGAATTTGAATAACTTCACTTCTCTAATCTTAATCTTGCGGAACTATTTTATTTACCTTTTTTTTACTTTTCGACTAAGTGTAGCTAATAAATTTCTCAAGAAAATAGTGAATACATTTTATTATCTATGATTTTACCGTGCGTATCTATAGTATATGTAAGTATTTAATCATTGCGTTTGCTAGTACTTTTCCCTTTCAATATTTATTGGCCGGATTAATTTATGAATGCAAAATGCTATATTTCAGTAGTTCTACAAGAAATACAACTAAGAAGCGCGTCAATTACTATGAGTATAAGAGGTGCAAAGTGTACTCGGGCATAATCTACTCTACTACACCTCGTATTTTATAATGCATCCATAAATTTTATAGCGTGCGTTTATTTTACCGTCGATCATAGCAGCTAAAATAAACAAGTCAAACTCATGGCAGGGGGGATTTCTATTGCTAAAGACACACCGTCGAACGGGGGAGAGTGGGGCGTGGGACAGACGACGGCACACGACGACACACCACCGACACACCACGATGACAGGTCAGTGCATCAGTGTGATAGCTATTTTGATAATTATTGTATATAATTGAAAGACCTAACTCTTGAGAAATAAGTTAATGATTGATGAACCTTTTGTAAACAATCAATTCAATTATGACAAGTAACAAAATTGACATTTCACAGTAATGACATGATTATAAAAATTAATTACTTTGATCGTGCATCGCCACTACCATGAGTTTGACTCGTTTAGTTTAGCTGCGAACATTGCGTACACCACATGCTATGTTCGTTGGTAAAATAAACGCTCTGTATGTAGATATTTAGTATTTACATGTAAATATTAAGTGTTACGTTCCTATCACCATATTAACATTAAATATAATCACACTATCAGTACTAAATGTCAGGGTGTTTATATTTCGCGTTCCTATCGATATTTTTTAGCCATTTATTTAATGTGTAATGTTATTTATAAGTATGCGCAGAGTCAGGAATGTTGCTCCGAAAACTAATTGAATTTCCGGGTGTTGCAAATTTAAAATTTATACGCGATCATTTAAATTTGAAAGTGATCTAAGTACTTCATAAATCTAAATTCAAAGTTTTTATAAGATTATATGTAAACCGTAGTTTTTCTTTTATTACCTACCTATATTGTGTTGATATGTCAGCGTTCTACAGCGCGCCAATGTAAAAAATGTAATTGCAAGAAAATAATCTCTTATTTATAATTGTATATCACATTCAGTCGCAGACTTGAAAACCTGTAATTATACAAAATTGCAGAAGGTGTAAATGCATTGCCGGATTGCCCATACGTGTAATTAATAAAAACATCGCATTCTTCATTTTATCAAACAATTATTTACACGCTCGACGATTTAAAATTATGATTTTACATGTCTGACTCTCACACACTTGGTAGTTTTTTTGCATTTACATTTAAGTATACTTATGTATTTACTGTATTGGTACATAATATTTTTTGTCCATTTTTCTTTCTTTATAGTTTTGCTGCGTTGATAAAGTCATGTAAATTTACCGGTGTGCATAAAGATTTGCTGCCCTATGCTGAATACAAAGTTGTCTTCGACATTAAACTTAAATCTGCCTATGTATGTAATATTTATTTATATGTGGTACGCCGAACGCAGGAAGAATATTTGTTTATAGATTTAACTCGTTGGAGTTAACATACAGTGCGTTTCTTACTTTCCGACGGTATAGGAAATGCGATCGGCCAAAATATCGAAGTCGGGTAATGTTTCCCTGAATCTGTGCGTCTATGAACTAAATTGCGTGCAAACCAAATTTCGTAAATATCTGGGCAGCTGTAATGATCTCCCATGGGAATTTACATTGTCAATATGTCAATACTTTAACTCCTGCTGCAAATTTCACAACGAAAAATTAATTTCTACTCGTTATAGCTAAATCTAATTGAAAACTGAAATTTTTTTATGGTAGGCAGCCAACCTGACAACATGATTTTGATGCTGTGAGCTCTCGTGTGACTTACACAGTTGTTAATTTGTCTGCCTCCATAAAAATTATTCAAGCAATGGCACTTGTTACTTTCCCAAATTTGTTTCATTAACAAGACTAAGTTCCTTATGGGAAATCGTTAAACAAACTCACTGTGTATTTGTGTGTATTTGTATATTTGCAGAACGTGTAGTGTTGTGAATTGTCACTGTTCATGTATAAAATAATTTTAGTGAAATAGCGCCTGGAGATTCCATTAAATTAAACTCCCGATTAAAATCTTCTTCTTCACCTTATAGCCATTTTGAAGTAAAGTGTAGAACGTGCGCGAATTATATGTTGATGTGCAATTGTATAGTAGAAAAAGGCCAGCATACCTGAAGATGAAATGTATTTAATTCTGTTGTTTATGCATCTTATTTGTTACGTACATATTACGGGAGAAAAAATATATCCAAGGTGGAAGACTTCGCTTGACGTTTTGCACAATTTGCTATATTTATAATGCCCCTATTCAAAAGTTTTAGGTGTTTGCAAACAAATATCTTCGGTTCGTTTAATTAAGCAAATAGAAATGATTACTATAAGTTAGGTCAGTTAGGTGCATATTCTTGAAATGAATTGAAATAAACTTTGCTTGTTTTTTACGAGCGTCTTAGAAATATTTCTACTTTGCAGAAAATTAAGTGTACCATAATCAGTAAGTAATTCCAAATTTACCTTCGTGTATTTGAGCACCGCGTCCCAACTTAAACCTGGGGCTGTGAAGTAGTGCCCTGCGTTAAGGTCATACGCGTGATAGCAGGTTTTCCGAAATTGTTAAAAGATGTCGGCCAACAACAATACATCAGTTTTCAAGTACAAGTCTGAATAGTTACCTAATTTTTTTAATATTTCTACTTTGCAAAAAAATTAAGCATACCGTAATCAGTATGTAATTCCAAATTTACCTTCGTGTATTTGAGCACCGCGTCCCAACTTAAACCTGGGGGCGTGAAGTAGTGCCCTGCGTTAAGGTCATATACGCGTGATAGCAGGTTTTCCGAAATTGTTAAAAGAGCTGGTCCAACAACAATACAACAGTTTTTAAGTACAAGTAACAGTTACTTAAATTTTTGGAGTTACACGTATCCGATATTACAAATAATTTACAATTCTTTGAGGTAAATTGTAAAGATTTTGGTGTAGCAAATATTTTATTCAAGAAATTTTTTAAAAATAAATGTTCTCTTGACTGTTTAGTGTCCTTGGAGTTTTGCATTGTAAATTCAATGCAGTTTCGTCGAAAAGAAAAACTTAAATGAATATCACATGAATCACCATCAGACTTCTTTAAACACAACTCAGCTACATTTATGTATGTTGAAATGTTGCTATTTTTAGAACGTGCTCAACTTATATTGTATATGTTGGATGACAACAATAATGAAATATGCATATAAAGTACACGAGATTGTCGGAATCTGATATACTCACAACCCTCTTCATTTTGAACTCTCGTAGCAACAAAGTCTACAATTAAAAATACACGTAGGAATACATACAGGTAGAAAAAGAAATATTATTTATTAGAAAAAACGAATCAAAATAATTGCATAGGGCACTCATCAAGATCGTGCTTTTGTGAGTTATTCAATTTCAAGATTGTTGTTTTCTTCGTAGTGGTGTAAAAAGACTACAAGAGACTTTCGAGAATCTCCCATCGTGCAGTTGGATAATAAAATCACCACAGGAGAGGAGTCTATTTGATTATTTATGACGATTAGACATTTTCGTATCGTATTGAACTAAGTTTGTAATTTTTAATTTCCTTTCTTAACTTTTATTGCAGTTTACTAATTGAAATAGATTAAATTCTAAATTTTTTTTGTCGTTTTAATAAGTCCTATTGGCAGATATTCGGGTCTATATTTTGTTTTTTGTTTACACAAGCTAAAAATTTAGACATTGAAACTGTCCAAGGATGATTCTAAACTAAACCAACGCACTTGCGAACAAAACGTAATGGACAATCACATCTCTGGTCTTGAAAGAGTGAAATGGAAACTGGTTAAATGCACACATTCGACAGTTTTAAATATCGTCTGAAATTCGTATCGTGATTTTGATTGAAGAGTGCAAGAATCTTGGATTGCAGAACATTTTCGACTGACTGTTTTGTTTTGTCTCGATAGAAACTATTTTAACCCTGCCCCTCCAACTACCGATATGCACGAAAAATAAATTGCAATAATGTCTAACCGACGAAATTAAATCGGCCCACAATCAGATCAAATTAAATATAAAAATATACGATTTTATTAAATATCAACAACCGAAATTGATTGCAATTAAGTTAAATTTCGAGTCAATAACTTATGACTTATGAAAGTAATTTTGGCCCTGAGCTAATAAATAAAATGCAACCGTAGATACGAACATGAAGAAGTTTTTTTATTATCATGTTCTTTGACCACCGGACAAGATATTTGACTGCCCTCCGAATTAAGTACTTTGCAAAATCCGCATGCATGAAAAATGGAGTGCAGGGGCGGACCGCTAACTTTAGCGGCCCTGGGCTAACACTGTTTGGGTGGGGGCCTACCCAATTAACCAAAGTCTGGATACTGTAAAGTTAACTGGGGCCGCGACGATGCGTAAATCCGCCTCTGCAAATACATGTATTCTTAGGATAAAGCTTGATGCATGCTTGGTGAATGAATGAAATTTGCTTGGTTTCGTGATGCGTTTTCGTACAAAATAAATTGTCTTTATGTGTGGTCATCGCGAAACGAGAAGACTATGTATGAGATGAGTGTGATGTTTATGCAGCAGCTGAATGTATGCATTTTGCATATTCACGTACTTTCCATGCATTGTGAGATAGATACAGACGTGTCGTGCCTCTGGCAAATCAATATCAAAGCTGTCTTTTTCCATGTATACATGTATACGCATGCATAACCTGCAAATGAAAATATGGATAAACTAAAATTTGATTTTTGCCCAAGACGATTCAATTAAATTCTACATACCTAAGTTATTTTATTTGATCAGCCGAACAAAACCCTGCGATGTTATTTTCTCATGGCGGCTTTGTACCAACGACTTAGTTAAGAGTTTTATTTACGATGAACTATGTACTTACTTGCATACATGTAGTTGTACTCTTAGATGTTTAAAATCCCATTTGTTTTTCTTCTCTGCTCCTTTAATCTCATGGTACCCGGCCTCATACTTATGTAGTTATAGCGTTTTCGGACTACTGCACTCAGTGTGCACCCAGTGCAAACAACCCACTTTTCTAGTTTTGCTCTAAAACTCGATCAGTGCAAGCTTTTTTCGAAAAAGTCCGAAAATGATTATTGCACTGGACTGACCTCCATAGTTAGTGCAAAAAAACTTCACTGAGTGCAAATCTGTTGATGTTCGAATACTGACAGTCTAAAAGTGTGCACTCAATAAGTACAGTATAAAGTGCAGTACTCCTAAAATGCTATTAGCCTATGTTACCCATACCGTTCGATGCTTCTTGCTGTCAAATAACAACAAAAGTCTGCTTTCTTGCACCCGCGACTAACAATCCAAGTGTGGGTAGGTAGCTACAGTAAGTAAAGGTTTATAATTTCGACGCAGGTTTAAACATTTTCTTCTCCACCAAAACCATTAACGCTCTCGTCTAATAAACTTGCATTGATGTTACGTCTTAATTAAAACGCATTGTTAAATAAATGATGAATACCTCTCATGAAGCAGCTTAGCCTAAACCTAAAGTAAGTGGATGAGAGAGATATACCTACTCTTAAACTTTAATTGTTCGAGTTCACTACATCCAAGAGTTCTATTTTAAATTCTTGACTTTTTGTACCTCCACCTTGTTAAAACCCCATTATCATAAATGGGGCAGTCCCATAAATTATATTTTTGTTTCCATTTTATATAATTAACTTGACACGTCAGGTACACGTACTAATTATTATTCCGATTCGGCGTGTTTATAAAGGAATTATTTTTTGTAATATATGTGAACTGAATTAAACTTTTTTTTCTACACATATTTAGTTATATGGTCATTATTAGCATTTTTTGAGTGATTAATGGTACCTATAACTCACTACCTTGAGTTATGGATTTTCATAACTCACTACCGTGAGTTATGGATTTTCAGAAATCACTGCAATTAAATAACATTGATCGCGTATTAAAGTTCAACAAGATTTAACGAATTTGAAATGACCGATCCAACTTATCTGTATGATCTAAGATCTCGAATGAACCCCAGAAATTCTGTCAATTTCATAACATTGATCACGTATTTTCGAAGATGATTTAAAGTTCAACAAGATTTAACAAATTTGATGTGACCGATCCAACTTATCTATATGATCTAAAATTTCGAAAGAACCCGAAGAATTCCGACCATAGCTCGATGTGAATCTCCCGCCATATTGTTTCACTTGTCAGTTAGTGCTCGTTTGTTGCTTCATCGAGAAATCACAATTTGTATTTTGTGTTAAAAATAGTGCAAGGTGTAGAAAAAGCATAGTATTATATTTGCGATATTGG
>JARJEB010007015.1:0-13861 GCA_030264535.1 Liometoxenus newtonarum
CTCTTGATGGTTTCATGAACATTAAGCATTAATACAGAATTTTGAATACCACTAGTGCACTCTCTTGGTGGTGCTACGTAACTATCTTCCAACTAAGTATCAACAAGAACATAACCAAGAAAATATAAAAATTTTCATAAATTTTAATATAATTCGCTTATCATTCGCTTTTCGTTAATCAATCATTAATAGTTCTATTCTCAAGTGATTTATGTATGGCACACTAGCACAATTTCAAATGTAAGTGCAATATTGTTGGCAAAAAATTGCACTTTTTGCAAACTTCCAGGTAAGCCCCACGGCATGCAGTCATGCAATATATCATTTTCTATTCTTTTATTTATTAATTTATAAACTTACATTTTAATTACTCAGTTGCACATTTCTCTCGTCGAACATACATCAACTCAATGCAACTCTACAAATACGATACAAACAAAGAAATATGCAACGAGTTCGTTAACCTTCAATCGTGACCTTGAAACTTGAAACTCTAAAAAGGCATCCAAATACCTCAAAATGATGCCGCAAATGAAGCTTATAACTATCGTGGATAAAATTACAAAGTCCCTCGACGACGAAAAGTATGATCTTTCGCCGGATATCAAAGCATTTCGTGATTTTATTGCGACAATGAAACCGGCAATTGCACAATGCACTCTGCCGCTGTTAGTTTCACCGTTTTTCGCTTTACATGCCAAACAGGATGTGTACAAAAGGTTTTTGCTTTTTGCGTCGTGATCATCCTAGAAATTGTATGTTTAACTTAGGAAATTTTAGATTTAACGAGGCAAATAAGCTTCGCCTACTTGAAACTCTGAGCGAAATTCTCACAAAGACGAAACTGGATAACGAAAACGCGTTTTCGTTACTTTATGATTTCCTCTTGGTACAAATCTACGATCCAAAATCATTACGAGCTAGTAAGTTGAATTTTTTTTTTTTTTTATTAGCCAAACACTTTTAATTCGAAAACTAAATAGTTTCAGACGTTTCCGAAGAAATTAAAGAAGCACTTCTAGATTGCTTCAACATATTGTTTGCTGCAATGTCTTGGGACTTGTTGCCTGTAATTTATACAGAGAAACACGTCCCCAAGCTTTGTTTGCTATTACATTTATGCGGCGAATTAATACGTCGCGAGAAATCGCGTCAATTGCGTTTGAAAGCAATTGAATGCATTATGCGCGCTGCAAAAGTCGACGACAACGCTGATTTCGATGATGTCGTCCTGCTATCACAAATTGCAGACATTTTCATTAAGTTCCTCCCTGGTTTAGCATCCTGTTTGATATACATTTGCGTGGATGATGATAAATGTGGTCATCGCATCGTCACGGCGTGTGTAAAAGCTTGGGGCCGTTTAGTTAGTATTCTCATGCGGGATTATTCAGGTTCAGATGAGTTCAAGCCACGTTTGGAGGATCTGGTTCATGGTGGTGGGAAAATAAATGAAGAAAATGCCGTAAAACGAGGACACGATGAGAAATTGTCGGTTTGTGCCGACTTATTAACACGCCTGACGTCTCATTCCCATGCCAACGTGCGAAGTCAACTGGCAAACATCTCCGGCTTGCTTATCGATACATGTTTCATGTAATTATTGCATAAAAGCATGTAAAAATCGCAAGTTTTTGTGTGAAATACCCAATTTTAGGACACTTCCGCGGACTATACCCAAAATCATTGAGATACTTATGATTTTGATCCAGGACGAGGACACTGACGCTTCTACATCGGCGCAGAAGGTGTTGGACGTTGTAAATGCACGGATTATCGAAGGCAATTACAAAAATATGGGGCTAGTTGACAATTTACAGTCGAGTTTTTACAAACACTTGACGCAAGTGCCACGCATCTTCAACGGATTGGATGACAAGGAACAAATCACAAGTCTAAAGCTGCTCAATGGCTATTTGAAGCTGTTCGGCGGTAGTTGCAAACTGAAAACGATTCTTTTCACGCAAGTTAATCTAACTAGATTGATGGGATCGTTGCTCCATGTTGGCGGTCTTGAAAAATCCGGTGTTAGTCTTTTGGAGGATTACGCGTTGCACGGTGAGTTCATTCATTCATTCTTTTTTTTTTTTTTTTTGAATTACCTACAGCACAAATGAATATGTACAGATTGGGAAACGTCCCCGGATACACGAACACCGTGGAAAACCTTCAAGGTCTTCGATAAATCAATTCAAAAACAATTGGAGACCGCCTGTCATCTACTAGTGCAACCGACAGTTGTTAATATTGTGCTTGATTATCTCGTTGAAGTTTTTCACGATGACAAAGACCAACGGGCTGAAGCTACTTTGTTGATCAATGAAATTGTGTCAGGTAGGGATGTATTCAGGTTATGTTTGTTGCACTTTAGCACTGGGTGCAATAATTGTTGTTGCACTTTAGCATTGGGGGCAATAATTGAATGCACTAATTGGTGGCAATCATTTGAACGTTTCCACCTATTTTATGCATTCTATATATCATACTAACTACTCTTGAGTAGTTCGCACGTGCTTTGATCAGGTTGGAACTGCTCTGAGTAGTGCAACCGATGGATAGGCTGCTTACTTACCGGCCTGTGGGTGCAAACGTTTGATTGCACCCGGTGTAAAACGGATGCAAACCCTGTTTATTTGTAGCAGTGTGCAATGATGCAAACCGACTTGTCATTTGTTGTTTATTTTCGAATACCTGATTTTCGAGTGATTCGCAGTGAAATCCGATTTAATCGACATGGATAAAAGAAACGAAATCATTTACACGTACTTGGAGCCAAAGTATTGGACACTGCAGTTGATTGTCGGCGGTAAAACGGTGTTAAAAGACGTCCAGAATAATATCATACAATTGTGTCTGCAAATGGAAGGCATTGGCAAGATGGCGCTTGCTGTTGGTGACAATTTTAGGGATTTTATGTTGAGAGTATTGTATTTCGTGCTTGAGAAAGCAGGTAAGTACCTACGCTGCTTTTGCGTATGCGCAGTGTATACATAGCACCCTCTAATTCATGTTATACATATTAATTAACAAGCTATTGACAGAAGAATGTTAGCAAGATGGCTGCTATTTGCTAATTCATGTGATTTCCTTCCGTATGGTGGCATTAGTTTCTATGATACAAACGCATATTTTGCATGAGCAAAACCGGAAGTTTTGACAGTTTAGTACCTAAACCTCTATTGGTGACCTTCGGCGTGTCAGCCATGTTGTTTGAAAGTTGGAATTTGCGGGAAATTTGAATTTAGGTACACAAAACATGGCTGACACCCGTCTAAACTAAACTAGGCGTCTTAAAAGGCCGAAAGGCACGAAGTGACGTGTGTGTGTGTGTATTGCGCACGTCTGACTGAAATTATTAGGTATCTCTCTTGTAGAAGAATATTTTTGACTTTTCATTGCAGGAAGTGGCAATCAATTACTTAGAGCAGCTGGTTTGTCATCAATCGCAAACATTTCGCTTGCGTGCGGATATAAAACAATAACATCATTAATAAACGAAAACGCCGCATACTTTTCGTACAATGTCATTAATAAGTTGCGGCGAGCGGAAGAGAATGAAAGCGTCCTCACCGTTTTGGCCGTGGTGATGAACTACAGCGATATGGCGGTGTTGCATTCAATTTCGGACATTGTCGAAGGTGTTCTCATGCAAAGCTGTGACAAGCATCAGGAGCGAAACGCACATTCGTACCTTTTAGTCTTCGCCGTGTTCATAAAGTCAATGCACAAATGGCTGGATATTCAAATTACGTTCGCACCGATGCGGAGCGAACAACAAAAGGACGAGGAACTTGAAGCGCTGCGACAACAACACATTGCCGACTTGAATAAACCCGTCGACTGCACCGACGATATTATGATGGGAAAAACAGCGGAACAAATTTACGAGGAAGACTACTTGTTGCCAGAGGAGTATGAAGAAGAAGAAAATGAAAGTATGTATTGCGCACGCGCACTAGACGTTATTAATTGAAGGTTATGTGATGTTTGGTTTAGTGTTAGAATATAAAAAACCCGAACCGCCACGTCACATAAAACTGATCGTATCGATTCTGGAACGGTCGCTCAACTTTCTACCGGCGAAAGAGACGAATCGAAAAATTCTCGTGCTGGAAATCTTGCATCTCGGCGTTGAAATCCTCAAAGATTACGACGATGAACTGCTACCGATTGTACACAAAATCTGGTCGCCTTTAGTTAATCGTTTCACGGACGAGTTTGACTCACCGTTGATTGTTAATTTAAGTTTCTCGTTGTTAGTTACTCTAGGAAGGCTGTCAAAGGATTTTATACGCATGCGCACTATCAAGTAAGTCGACCGCCCCCTCCCCCTCCCCATAGATTTTCATTCCGAAAATTTTTCAACGATTTTTATCGGAACACATTCAGGCAAGTTCTGCCATCACTGAAGACGGTTCTTGTTAAACAATCCAAGGAAAGTTACCTAAAGGATCGGGGATCAGCCTACCGGTACACGCAGGGCTATAAAATGCAGGTCGCCATTTTGAATAGCCTTGGAAGGCTTGTTTACGATTTGGATGTCGGTGATAAAGTTGATGGGATTGCAACAGGTGTTGAGGTATATTTGTCGTGCAAACAACCGATGCCTTTACAGGTAAGTTTCTTACTCTTGGATACATTTGTGTGTTTTTAATGTATACTGTTTTTACGTTTTTCTCATGCAGGAAGCTGCTGTAAACTTTTACAAAACCATTAGTTATTTTGATGCGAATCTAGGAAGCAAGTTAATACAAGATATAAACATGAAATACGCAAACCAATCGAATTGGCATAAAAATTTAAATATTTTACTATCAATTACTTAAGTTTTCGTTCACAATGACAATAATATATCACTTAATTAACAAAATGTTGCTTTCGAAAACAAAAAAAAAACAAAAAAGATAATAAAGGAGAAACAAACGTGTGTGAAAAATGAAGAAAGAAGAATATAAAACTTAATAATGACACGAGTTTACAATTTTTGAAATTGTGAAAAAAGTTAAAACGTAATTTGGTACGTAAGTTCACGAATAAAATCCTCCAAATTTCCCCTTCCCCATATCCTTGTGTTATCTATCCCCTTCGATGATAACGCATCTTACCCTATATTTGCACATGTTTAGTTAAAAGATTTAAATAGTAGTTAATTAATTAAAGTCCCTTTACTTTATAGATTTGTTTTTCAAGTTATACTCGAAAAACATTAATTTCACCATCTTGTTACGAGCTGAAGTTACTCCGAGCAGTTCCAAACGATAGTAGATAATTGAATTGGCCGATTCCAGGGCCTCCGCCACTCCGACCACGCGAATTAACATTAAATAAACATACAATGTTTTTTTGTAATGCTGTTAAAAAACATTGTATGGTTGATTTAATATTAATTCTCGTGATCGACATTGGGGAGAGAAGAGGTGGGCGGGCGAAGGTCCCATCCAGAATCCGGCAATGCGATGCACAAGTAGCTTGCCACATTTAGTTTTCCGTACTAACAGGTTCACGTGCATGATGTATCCGTACATGTTTATTGTGATTGCTTTTCGTAGTCGAAGTTTTGCCACAAATGTGACAGGAAAATGGTCGAATGCCGCTATGAATACGCATGTGATCATTCAAATAGTACGATCGATGAAAGGTTTTCCCACAGACGGTGCACGAAAATGTCTTCACACGTTCATGCTCCTTGACATGACGTTGACAATTATATTTGCGTATAAATTGCGCCCCACAATAATTGCACGTGTACGGTCGTATCGACTTGTGCGAATTCATGTGCGCCGTATAATCCGATTCGCGAACAAACGCCCCCTTGCACAATTCACATTTGTACGGTTTTTGTGCGCGTCCCGCATGCGTCCACTTATGCAATTTGAGATTCCATTTGGTGGTGAAATCCTTATCGCACACCGAACACGTGTAATTCTTGGTGCCGCTATGATTTTTGATATGCGTTTCGAGCGAACTACGCAAATAGATACCTTTACAAATCGGACATTCAACATTCTCGCGATCACGTTCCTCTTCCGGTACAAAGCGTTCGTTATGCGCACGACGTACATGTCGCGTTAAGCTCGACGCATGGATAAACTTTTCGCTACAATGCACACAACTCTTCGGCTTATTCTCATGGATTTCTTTGTGCCAAGCGAGTTTCTTCTTCGAATGAAAAATCTCACCGCATGCGGCGCAAATGAAATCCTTAACTTTCTTCTTCACCATTAAATGATGCCGATTGCGATGCTGTATGAGATTCGAATGCCGTTTGAACGTCTCGTTGCACATATTGCACTTTAACGGTGCTTCCCCAGTGTGTACGTGTCGATGCTCTTGTAGTTTTTGTCGTGTGAGAAAGTTTTTCTCGCACGAAATGCACTTGAACGGACGTATGCCCATATGACGTTTAATATGCAATTGCATATTATGCCCGCGATAGAAATACTTGCCACAAAACTGACACTCCAACGGATGGACAGTTAGATGTTCGGTGTACTTCGGCTCGCAGGTAAATGCTTCATTGCACACACCACATTTGTACTTCGTATCCAATTTGAAATCATGTGCGGCGACTTGATGCTGCTTCAATGTGCTCGTATCTTTGATAACCGCGCAACAGAGCACGCAAATGATGATCGGTTGCGATGCGGGCAACAATTTCGTTGCCGCCGCTTCGATCGCCGTCTCGCTGCCACCACCTTCAGTCTTACCGCCCTCCACCTCCATTTTCATAATGTTATTGAAGATGTGATCGAAAGGACTCTCTTCGATCTTTTCAGTCTTTAGCATATTTTGTTGAGTTTGTTTCGGTTTGATGACTAACTTTTTAATTTTTTTCTTAAATAATTGCGAACCTATTACGTTACTAGTGTCTAGATTAGTCGTTTGCGTTGTTGATGTTGATTGTGTCGCCGCCGTCGCCGCCGTAGCAGCGACATGCACTTCCGCCTGATGCACACGACGTTCTTTCGGACAAATAAAGCTTAAATCGCATGAGGAACACTTGTATTCGATACCCTGTCGTGAACTGCCCGAAATCACAGGATCATCGTCTTCATCGAATGATGGTGGATTGCGGCTTTGGTACGGCGGCGGTGCATCCACATCTAACGACGCATCGGAACCCTCCCAACTTTCACGCGCCAATAAATCGTAGGTGGAGGACATTCGGGAACTGCCCTCGTTGTACTGCAACCGGGACCATGAAGCTACATCACTAGCATTACTCTCCTGCCCGGAAAGCTCCCCTCTTGCCGGCATATTTTCATCGGCGCGAATATTCGCGCTATCAATTGATATATTTTCGTCGCGATTATCAAACTCACCGATATTCATGAGAATCCTGGGGCGTTCGTATTTGTATGCGTCGAAGTCTTCGATATGATTCTGCCCTTGTATGAATTCATGCCCGAGGATGAGATTCATTCCGTCCATATCGAAAGCGTGATGATCACCTTCGCCACCATTTTCCAATCGCGAATCCACCGCGTGATTCGTCAGCGTAATATACTTCGCTCCAGTTTCCACATCCATTTCGATGTGTTTCTCTTCCAGCGGATCTAACAATACCTCTGGTTGCAATTGCGGCGGTTCGACTTGTTCATCAGTAGCCGGTAGTGTTTGCGTCGTTTGACAAGATTTATGCAAATCCACATCTTCCTCAGCATCTGGCACAACTATCTCTGCAGTAAAGTCATTGTTATCGCAATGTTGTATAATATTTTCGACGAAAACAACTTGATTTTCCAATTGGGGCATTCCTGGTGCAGCTTGATCAGCTTTCACCTGGTCGTCTTTAATGCTCTCAGTTACCACCGCTTCCACGTCATTATCATTATCGTGGATTTCAACAATATGTGGTGGTTGTTGATTGTTGTTTATCAATCCAGGACCTGGATCAGGACAAGGCATCAGTCGTGGTAATCCACCACCACCACCACCATTAGCACCACCACCAACTCCTCCGGAAGTAACGAAAACCTGCTGCTGTTGATACACGTATTGTGGCAGCATTTGTTGGTGATTGAAAATCGGTATCGTGACGTACTGTTGATTGACGTAACCGGGTTGTGGGGTCGACGAGCTCATAAATTGTTGATAGAAAAATGAATGATTACCTGTACCGGCGCCGACGGGGACATGAGCAGATGGTACTTGTCCCCCCGATCCTGCTGGTAATTGACCAACATGACCAAAACCCACTGGTGATGGTGCACCACCTCCATTTTGTCCCATCCATGGTATTTGTTGTACCGGTGGTTGTTGCAATTGTTGTTGTTCGCTAGCGGTTACAGGGCAGGAACTTGTTTCAATCGATGATGCATCTTTATTCGGTTCACAATCGGAATGTAGTTTCACCAAGGCTTCGATGACCTTCTGCTTCGGATGCGATTCCAAATGGGATTTTAAGGTCATTCCTGGACGCAGATATAATGTACACACCGGACAGACTATAGTCCCTTCCATGGTGATTTATGTTATTACAAAACCTCGGAAAGAAAAAAAAACCTAAAAAAGAAACGAAACGCATTACGATTGGATGAATCAACGAATTAGTTAATTAACATATTTAATTAATAAATATATTCGTTCATTTCTAGACGACAACAACAACAACAACAACAAAAAAATTGTTTAATTTTAGAGAGCAGCATGAAGTTGGCTTCGTTTTCTTCTCTGTTCACATCGTTCGTTGCGTTCCCATTTTCGTTTGCCGTCAATACTACTACTACCTATATTGATTTAACGCCCCATTTTTAATGTTCAACGTTTGCTAAGCCAATTAATACGTTTAAGCAAGTCATCAGTACATACCTTAATTGATTTATTAATACATATTGCGTTCAAATCAGTGATTTCTTGATGGAAATGATGACTATAACTTGGAAAATCACACTAGCCATGAAAGGGACTGAACTCAACACCACAAGAGAACAAACAACTGTCTGTCAACTGTCACCATCGGAACATCGTCGTATTCAACATCAACACAACAAAACAAACCTGTTTTTGTTTTGCGACGTTGCCGGTGCTCACTGACGTGTACATATTATTTAGTTGAGTATCGTGCTAGTGGTGGCGCTATTCCTCAAGGTCCTTTAAAAAAAGGTTAACTCATTAAATAATGAGAGTGAATCGATATATTGTGTCGAAAGGAATATATCGATATTTACGATATATCGATTTATTTGAATTATAGATTACTGTACCTAAATAAAATTATAAAATAGAACAAACAACTGTCTGTCAACTGTCATCATCGGAAGGTGTACATCGTCGTATTCAACGTCAACACAACAAAACAAACCTGTTTTTGTTTTGCGACGTTGCCGATGCACACTGACGTGTACATATTATTTAGTATAAAATATTATTTAATAAATATTATTATTTAGTATAAAATAAAATCTTAGGTAATCATTTCAGCTATCTTATTATTCTATGTCGAGAAATTAAGGGATATTTTCCAAATATATTGATATATTTTAAAAATCAATATATGCCAATAACGTCATTACAAAAACCAATGACGTCACGTCATGGAGCTATTATCAAAACTACTACCTTTTTACTCCACCAAACTTGTCTTCTTGTACATTGTTGCCAAGCCAAGGCCACTCTCTATTTCTTTATTTATATAAAGGCGTGTGTACAACTAACGTTAAGGTTCGTGTCCTTACGGTCGTTTCCTGGTCGTATTTGCGTTAGTTTTGGACATGCCTTTATTTATCTTATTTTAAGGCTGCATTTATGTTTTCACGTGTTATTTGGTGGCAATACTTAAAGAAAAAAGCGAATATTTTCGGTAAGAATAAAACATTATTTATAGTATTTTCTACTGTTTTACTTAGCAATTGTTGCGCTACTTTCCAATTTCTTATCAGCAAAAGCAACGAAAATGTCAACAGACCTAAAACCACCGATAGCAGTAAGCGACATGAAGTTTTTGGATAAAAGTTTATTCGTAAAGAAAGTAACAGTACCTTATCTGCAAGTGGAAACACGCAATCTATCGAAAATCATGCCAAAAATAAAGAAATATTTGTTAAAACTTGCACGATTCCGGCCCGTTCGTGAAGATGAGATGAAAATCGGTGGGACAATCGCAATATTACATCCAAACAAAGTGAATTCCCTCGAAGACATCGACGAAATTGATCGCAACTATCTGTTCGATGAAGATGGTGGCATTGACCATTTCGCATTTTCCCATCGCGAAATCACTCTTACCTTCGACAATTTCTCGTTGGAGGACATTTTCCGAGCCGTCCTTCCTCCGAAACAGGAAGGCATGGCAAGTTTCACGCAAATAGGGCATATTGTTCACGTCAACCTTCGTGATCACCTTCTACCGTACAAAAAGATCATCGGTGAGGTGCTCGTGGATAAAGTAGCGGCGTGTCGTACGGTCGTCAATAAAATCGATTCGATCGATAATACTTACCGAAATTTCAAGATGGAAGTGCTTGCCGGTGACGACGATTGCATGGTACAACTAAAAGAAAACAAATGCGTATTCGAATTTGATTTCGCAAGCGTTTACTGGAATTCGCGGCTTTGCACCGAACACGAACGGATCGTGGATGCTATTAAGAAAGGGGAAGTCCTCTTCGATGTATTTGCCGGTGTGGGGCCATTTGCTGTACCAGCTGCTAGAAATGGTGCGCTTGTATGGGCGAATGACCTAAATCCGGACGCGTTTAAGTGGCTGCAACACAATGCGAAACGGAATTTGGGGGCGAAAGGCAAAGTCGGTAATAACGTGCAGATGCACATGTACAATAAAGATGGAAAGGATTTTATTCGTGAAGATATTAAACGAGAATTGCTTGCTTTGTTGATTGAAGGCAGGCATGTGCATATTGTGATGAATTTGCCGGCGATTGCGACGGAATTTTTGAAGTATTTCGATGGAATGTATACGCAAGAAGAGTTTGAGAATGTTATAGATTTCAAAGCGCCCATTGTGTATCTTTATTGTTTCGCAAAAGGGGCAGAAAGGGAAAGTATAACAAGGAAATTGATTGATGATTGCATGGATGGGCGAAATATGTCGCCGTTTATTAGGAAGCTATTCAAGGTACGAACAGTGAGCAACTTCAAGGAGATGATGAGAGTTACTATCAGCTTAGAGAAAGACATTTTACTTGGAAGGGAAAAGAAGAGAAGTCTTGAAACTGTGGAGACTCAAGAAAATTTGAAAAAATGTACATTTTTTTGATTATAATTATGTTTATCTCCGAACGTCGTATAAGTGACACATTACATTCTCTATTGCATGGTGTATAAGTGTAGCTTTATGGCGCCCTCCGATACTCATAATAATTTATACCTCCTAGGCGTATAAAGAGTGATTCGGACCAATCGGAGTGCAGTACGCAGTAGAGCAGCCCTATGCAACCCAACTGGCGTAACGGTAACAAACGTCAAATGTCATAGCGTCGACATTCACGAATTGTTTATTCTGATTCAACGATTTCTCTTGTTATTTGTTCATTTATTATTATCTACAATTTTGATTAAATTAAATGGCGTTCGAAGATAAAATAGTATATATCATTCAGCGTATAAGTGAGTTTGTGTGGCTCGTAGGAATTGTCAACTCTTCCTACTCGCCACTTATACGCTTTTTATTATAGAATTTACTATTTGTTCTAGTTTGTCAACATGGGGAAGAAGAACGCAAAGAAGAACAACAGCGTGTTTAAAGTCACTGGAGCAAAGGGCAAAACTAAGAAAGCAAAGGCAGTAAAAACTAACCTCAAACAGGTAGATCTGTCATGTGATAACGGCAACGTTGCTTACTTAATTGTTCTTGTATGAATTTTGTAGTTAAATGCGAAATTAAAGGATCAAATCGAGCGAATTGATAATGATTTGGTTAATGTACGTCAGAATTTGGCAACGCCACCAAAGAATAAGAACCAAATGAACCAGAATGCCCACAATCAGAAAGTTAATGTAATCGAAAAGAAATGGACCATGTCCGAGCAGAATAACTACGAAAAAATTGAGATGGATGCGAAGAATGTCGTTAGTCAAATGGATAACGTTAAATTGACGAAATAATTTACAAATTTAGTTAATTGTAACTTAAAACTGAACGAAATGTACATAAAAAAAACACTTTGAATTCTGGATCACCCTGTATTTTTTTTACTGCAACTATAGGCAGCATAACATACAAGTAGTGCAATGTGTGTTGCCTAAATTTGATGAACTAGAATTAAATATGGACGTTTCCGGTTCCTGGTGTTACACATTGAAGTTTTTCTGTTGATTTGAATTTTTTTTGATTACCATTGGTACAATAATTTAATGAAATGGTAATTGCGCTTTTAATGAAAAAAGATTTAAAAAACTGGTAAATTTTTAAAATTATTTCGCCTAATTATTAGGCAGCACATGGTGCACCAACAAACACGCATGTTGTGTTGCCTATGTTAACTGCCATGAAAATAATACAGAGTGATCTAAAAATTCTCTATTTATATATAATTATAGAGATATGTTTTCATTACCATTGGTACAATAATTTAATGAAATGGTAATTGCACTTTTAATGAAAAAGATTAAAAAACTGGATAATTTTCATAATTATTAGACAGCACATGGTACACCAACACGCATGTTGTGTTGCCTATGTTAACTGCCATGAAAATAATACAGAGTGATCTAAAAATTCACTATTTATATATAATTATAGAGATTAATGATTGAATTATTAAAAATTTATTATAACTATCATTGATTATATCATTAAATTGATAAATCTAGTAGCATTAATCATAAATTAATGAAACTCCATTGTATGTATTCGAAAATGATTGCAAGTTTACACAACTGCTTGCAACAATTCCACGTTATCTTATCAATTCTAGTTCAAGTTAAAATTAGTAAATGAATTTTACTTATGAAAAATAGTCTAACTCTATTATAGCAATACAACTAACATATTTTTACTAGTGTTCAAATCGTTATATTTGCTTGAAAACGAATCAAGTCATGAATAATACAATTTTATCATAAACATTTCAAAAACGTGGCAAAAGCTCATTAAAATAGTTCTACGTTGAAGTTAGCTACGATTCACTCTCAATACAATAATTTTCCTATTTCTCGAATTCATTTATGTTTTAACAAACAAAGCACAACAAAATGGTGAAAAAGTTTGCGTACATTTTATCGTTTCTTGTAAGTACACCTAACTTAAAATCAAAAGATATTCGTTAATTTTCCTAATTAAAACATTCAATACACTTAAAATTTGCAGGAAATCTTTTCTTTCGGTCTCTTGTTACCAGTGCTTGGACCACAAATAATTGCAATAGGCGGCAATCGATTCATTTTAGGTCTTTTGGGATCCCTACAATGCTTCTTACAATTCTTCGCTGGACCTATCTTCGTAAGTCACTTTTCACTATATCGATTTCGATTAGTGTACCTAAACTTGAAGTTTTAGGGAAGTTGGAGTGACAATGTTGGAGCAAAACCAGCATTACTACTTTCTGCCTATGGTTTGTTAGCCGGCCAGTTGATATTTTCAATTCCACATTTGTATTGTTACATAATTGGACGTGTCATCACATGTAAGTCACATAACCTCAATTTGTTACTTCTAATATGCAATGTTGCCAGTTTTATAATAGTAGTATATCTATACGGGTTCTGGATCAATTTCCCATGTATTTTTAAATGGCGATCAAATCGGGCGTTTTTTGATACAAAATTATTTTTTCATGTCTTTATGTCAATGTAAACCTCTCACATATCCAAAAGGTCATTAAATATATGTATCCTCAATTATCCACAATTACCCATTACGTCTTTGACGTAATTGTGGGTAATTGAGGATATATTGAGG
>JARJEB010007032.1:0-28413 GCA_030264535.1 Liometoxenus newtonarum
TTTTCATAAATCACTGCAATTAAATAACATTGATCGCGTATATTCGTAGATCATTTAAATAAAGTTCAACAAATTTATATGATCTAAAATCTCGAAAGAACCCGAAGAATCCCTACCATAATTCATATGTATCGCCCGCCATATTGCTTCACTTGTCAGTTAGTGCTCGTTCGTTGCTTCATCGCATCGAGAAATCACAATTTGTATTTTGTATTAAAAATAGTGCAAGGTGTAGAAAAAACATAATATTATATTCGCGATTATTTCCATTGTTAACTCAGATAAATTGCGCCACTCGCCCACGGCTCAAACATCATCTTCGTGAACAATGGCTTTCATAATCGCTCATATAATAATATATTTTTTAATTATTGCAATAATTAAAAAAGTGTTTGTTAAATTTTAGGTAGTTGAAGATGGATATGAATTTTTTGGTGATAAAAAACTGGTTACCATCTTCTCAGCGCCAAATTACTGCGATTTTGATAATGCGGCAGCAATGTTGACCATCGATGACGTGTTGATGTGCACCTTTAAGGTGAGATTAAGTCGATAAGGCACACAAATCGATTATGAAGATAAATAACAACAACAATTAATTTGCAGATCTTAAAACATCGTAAATAAATTCGTCTCATGACGAAAAGTCGCCGTGCATTGTCTCCTTTTGGAAAATATCTGCGTACATTGGAAATGATGATTGTTCAGTTTCCACGGTCCGTTCTCTTTTTACCCGTTTAGAAATAATTCCAAATAGTACCAAGCCACTTATACCAAAGATGCACAAACCGATAACACCAAATGAAATTTGATCGCCTGTAATTAGAATTAAATGATTAAATTATTATTAAAGTGTTTATTAATTAATTAATTAATTAAATGTCATACTTAGTGTTAGAGATGATCCATTGAGGATTCCAGCACTTCTTATATCACTTGTGACGGCTTCCGTTGGATTTCTTGTGGTAGTTTGGGAGTTTGCGTTTTCATTGTTGTTATTTGGGCTATTTCCTTGTTGAGTCCCATCTCCAGCTGCATTTCCATTGGAATTACTGCCCTTGGAAGGTTCTCCATCATTATTATTACTTGCATTTTCGTTTCCGGATTGGCCTGGATTGTGCGATCCTGAATTATTTCCACTGGATACAACAGATGCATCATTTATTGCAGAACCATTATTACCGCCTGATCCTGGAGAAGTGAAGTTATTGCTGTCAAAGTTCGTCCCTTCAGATGGATTTTCAGAATTTAAACCGTTTCCATTGTTACCCAAATTATTTGAATTTTTGCCTCCCGTATCATTTCCCGTAATATTATTATTAGATCCGTTACCAGGAGTGTTACTACTAGTTCCGCTTCCATCTTTTTCACCAGAATGATGACCTGGATTTTCATTTTTAGGATCATTGTCCGTTTCAATGTCCTCAATATCATCGCCATCATTGTTTCCTGGTTCGAGGACAGCTTCACCAGAATTTTCTGCGGCATCATTATTGCCTGTCCCTCCAGGTTTGTCATTTCCTCCTTTATTACTTCCGGAACTATTTTCATTGCCATTGTTGGGTTCATTTCCATTAGAAGGACCAGAATTTCCGCCCGGATTGTCATTTCCTCCAGTTCCGCCATTACTACTTCCAGCACCTTTCGAAGGATTATTATTTTCAGAAGTACCAATTGCTGTTAAATTTTCTATTTTGTAGAAACCCATGTTATCACAAACGCAAACTAAATTGCTTGAACCAACGGGACCTTTACGACATTTATGCCAAGAATCTTTATCATAAGTCGAGCACTTAAACAGCAAAAGTCATAAAGAATATTAAAATTTTCATAGAAAATGAAAATCAATAATTAAATAAGTAAAAACTTACGATGAGGTGGTCATAATTTTTAAAAACTTTAGTAATAGTATTCGGTTGTCTGGAATTATTAACTTCTTGATGGTTGGACGCAAACAGTTTAGCAAAATACAAAAATCCTTGATGCTCAAGATAATCTTGCAAAACAGCTTTGCCAATGCACAGAGACTTATTGCAAATGTCCGTGAACCATGACTGATTCAATTTTATTTTTATATATTCCTGCCATTGATTTTCAATGTTTGGAACATATTTAAACCAATTAAAATAACTATTCGAGAACTTTTCAAGGATAATGAAGGCCGATTTCAATTCTGGAACCAAAATAAAAATTAAATATTTAAAAGCATAACTTTATTTTACGTAGGTACCAAACTTGTAATTCTTTTCTTGTCCTTGATACAATAGAACACAAAGTTCCGCAAGATATTTTTCCAAATTCTTGATAAAATTTTCCTTTTCAAAACGCACTAATTCATCGTCATCTGAAGTTGTTATTATAAATTCGCTAGCTTCAAAATACGTCCTTACATCTTCTATTGTAACTTGACTTATATTCTTATCATTGATCCTTTCTATTTCATCAAGGGCCTCACGCTCATTATCAGTTACTATTTCAGCGATAATTTGATCGTTTACTAGTTTTCCTCTTAATATAATAAAGTTCTAAAAACATTATAAACTTATTAACTTTTTTGGTGGGTCTTGAATTGAAAAGGAAGTACACCTTTAAAACTTCTTCATTCACTTTTAAATATCCTTGTAAAGACGTGAAACAAGTAACTAACAAACGAATTTCCTTTTTTACTTCTTTAGCTTTCGTTTTTCGCAGCAATAATTCCATTTTATTATTAAGAAGTTCATTTACCAATTGTTCAATATCTTCCAAAAGAAATTCGTTCTTAATGTGTTTATAAGTTTCCAAAAGGATTTTAACATCGATTGTAAACTTAACGTAATCATTTGTTAACAAGTCAAGTTCAATTTTGCTTTTAAAGGATCTACAAACCAAGAGATGAATTTAATTTTAATTTTTGAATAGAAAAAACCATTATTACGAATGATCTTCCGCTTTAATTTCCTCGGGTAGTTTTACTTCAACATTAGGTCCTTCCAGAGTACCACATGATCCTTTATTATCACAAACCTTTAACAAAGTCATCAATCTATTGCCAGTATAAGGCAAAACCGTCTCAATTGCATAAAAGTCTTGTATTTTTGCAAAATACAATTCTTCGTTATTAACCCAACCAAATTCGTAAGTAAGCGGTTGATCCATAATCTTATCTCTAGCCGGATATGTTTCGAACTTAAAAATTGTAATCAGAGCATATCCTGATTGAGGTTCAACGAGTAACTTGTTCAAAACAGGTGGTGCGTTTGTACTTATCTCCAAATCAGCAAAAACCTTATCAAATTTGGAATTGGATCTGCAGATGGATTCGAATCGCAATAAATATTTTGCATCATTAACCGTATTCATTAAATCCGGTTGAATTGTTAAGCTGTAATCCTGCGTAAACATTTCGGTACTGAATGCTGTGAGTTCTTTTAAAAACGCATCGCGTTTTAGTATTGATATGAATGGACCATTGTAATTTTCCTTGAAAAAAATGTAAAATTAAAAATCCTGCTAAAATTGACTCGAATTGACTTACAATTCGTGAAAGATTGAGTTCTTTGTATTCTTGTTTATTATTTACAGTTATATTTCCCTCAGTTATCGATATCCAATTAATATAACAACCGCTTATTAAATTCCGGATATGTCCGGTTATTTCCAATGGAATGGACGGAGTTATAAATGAAGGTATTGGATCGAATTCAATCGATCGTGATGATTTTATTACTTCCACAAAGGCGATTAATTTATCGTGCCGACCAATATTTGTTATTGTTAATTCAAATTCATAACTGAAATTCAAAATTAAATATGTATTAGCACTAGAAAGTGCCCAAATTCTTGTGAAAATATTTACTTACAGGCCAAGTTCGGAAAATCCTTTAGGAATGTATAGAGTATTCATGCCGGAAAATTGTCCACATTCATGTTTGTCAGTCAAGCAAGTCCAAATAATCTGAAAACATTAACTATTAAACGGTTGTATCTTTTTTGTACACATTTCTTTCTATCGTACTTCATATTTTATAGCCACTGGTATAACAATATTGGTTGTTATTTTAATTGGTTGATTCATGCCCACCGTTTGATTTTTATTGAGAATCCGAAGAATGTATTTCGGTTTACGGACCCGGACAATGTGAATTTGCTAAAAGTAATGCCTTGATTACATGTAGGTAACGAGTACAGCAGTAGTGGCGAGACAGTAATCTCGGCCGAGTGCTCAGTTGGTATAAAATGGTATAAACGTATTACCCGTAATTCGTAGTAGCTATTCTGAGTAGCTATTTTATTCGATATTCGAACCGTCTTGTTCGATATTCGAACCGTTTTATTCGATATACGAACCGTTTTATTCCATATTCGAACCGTCTTATTCGATATTCGCACCGTTTATTCTATATTCGAACCGTTTTATTCGATATTCGAACCGGTTTATTCGATATTCGAACGTGCGTAGAACGGCGAGACAGTTACTCGGACCAGCTTCTATTTACTAGTCCGACTGCCCAACTCCCTCCGCCGGCCGAGTACATTTTGCTGTCTCGCCACTGTCCTCGTTACATGTAAGCAAGGCATAAGAATATAAAAAGTTTTTTCAGCAATATATCACCTTTAAAGCGAATATATACGTACGGATGTTACAATTTCTTCATTTTGTAGTAATTGACAAGTAAATTCATAAGTTTTGACGAATTTTAATGAATTAGCTGGAAGCTCCAACCGTGCACCTTGATTTTCCAATGTGATTAATTCCTTTGTTCCTTTTTCTTTGTATTTCCATTGTCTCTAAAGATTAAAATAGTTATGCAATCGATCTAATTATAACACTGATAATTAATAAGTAAAGATTTAAATTTCCCGCGTAAAAGTTTTAAGAAAACTTGAATCGTCAACAATCATCGATTACTGTGAAAATTATAAATAGAAAATTACTTATTTACATAGAACTTTCCATGGAACGTACATTATTATATAAAGAAGTATTTCCCACGCTGACAACGAAACCATTAATTAATAATGAATTGCTAGAGAAAATTTTATCTGGCCCAACTAAAAACAAATCTATTTGTTCTTCAATTTCTTCGTCATCTTGATCTTTAGTTTCGCTTCCATTTTCATTTCCATTGCACTTTTCAGCATTTCCGTTTACACTTGAAATGATGAAACATTTACTGTCGAAAGCTTTCCCATTTATTACGAATTTTACGTTAACTGTATAAAGGAATCCAGCTTTTATCTAAAACACAAAAAAAACAAAATTTATAAATAAAACTAAAAAATACGGATAAACCCGGAATTTGTTTACTTTATTTCTTCTTGAAAGGCAAATTTCTATGAATAAACTTACAAGTGAGTTATTAATAGTCACACTTTCCTTATTGATCAAACCATTTCGTTTCAAATAATTTTTCAAAGCTCGTGCAGATTTCCATGCGACTAAATAAAATGGTTGGATGTCCATGTCCTTGCATGTTATTGAATCAACTGTCGTAAGACTTTGAACGTTTACATCCCATTCATAAATTATCCGATCATTTTCCATTTCCTTTGAGCTTTCATTTTCTTCTAGTTGTTGTACGAATCTATTAAATTATAAAATTATTATTCACGCGATTAAAAATTGATTGCAACCTTATAACAGTTTGATTTTCATCATCACCAGTCAGCTTTTCGTTACTTATTTCCCTTGAACCTTTCGTAAAAGTATAATATTTAGGACAATATTTTTCGTAACTTATTCCACTTGCAACTTGACCAAAAATTACTGATACAATTATTATAATTTCAGTGTTCAAGTGCATATTTCACAATAAGTTATAGAAATATAAATAAATATGATTTTGAAGACCTAAACTATTGAAATTTGACGAATTTCTGTAAAAACAATGCTGTTAAAGACTAATAAGTGCTATCGAAATTAAAATATTTTATTTCCCTTCGTTGTCTGAGTGCATTAATATTGATGAGACAAAAAAGTGTTTGTATCTAATGTTACTATAGTGTTGTCGTTGTAACAGTCACACTTTTTAGTTTTATTTCCTGTTGATACTCTTTTCATTAAGTTCAGTTCAAATGAAGTAGGTAAACATGTTTCCTTCTAGAAGCAATTCCGCAGAGAAATTCAATAATTGATTGTCGTAATAATTAATAATTATCTAAATATATAAATTAATCAATAAGTCATGCAGATATGAGACAATTTCATAAAAAAATATCATATCAGTCTTACAAGTCTTACAATTAATCCATTTCGCCTCCCAGTTACAGTTTTTGTTTGTTCTAGAATCTAGACTAGACTAAAGTGTCCTCGACCACGTCCTAGAAACTTCGACATTTATTTGTTTATCCATACGAATTTTTTCAAATATAAATGAATCACATTTTCCATATTTTCCTGCACTTCTTCTAACAAACAAAAAAACAGTATTTAGTGATGATGTGGCCAAAGAATAAGAAACGAAGAGATTAAATTCGGATTGGAATTCAATCGATAAGCTTTGAGTACACAAAAAAAAACGGAAATAGATTCGTTACGTCTTCACAATTTGATAAGATATTATAAGATAAATCAGTTTCACACTAGGATGAAACGGCCGTACATATCTCGAGTCACTAATGCTCGTTTCTCAAGTTGTTGTTGTGTTGGCAAAACACAAACTCTGAGTGATATTGTTCAAAAATATCTTCACTTGACTAACTTGTACCGCAGGGTAAAGCATAAATTGGGTATAAACCCTCTCAATTACTGCCGTTTAAAAATACTTGATATTTTGATTGAATATTATCATTAAAATCAACAAACATTTGCTTAGAACATTAGAACTAATCATAAAACAATGAAGTTTTTAAATAGTAAAACATCAATTAATAATCTTTCATCGTACACAGTCATAAAACGTATAATATTTAATTATTTTATAATATATAATTTTTTACACAATTAATAGTTCTCTAATAATAATTATAATGATAATCGTAGTGAAGATAAAGATAATAATATTTCCATGTTCTCTATATTTGATTTCAATATCGAATCATTCTTTATATTATTTTTACAAACACATTTTCATTATTTTATTTCATTTTAAAGTTGTATGCGTACACACGACGCTAACAAAAAGAGACGAAAATAATTAATTCATAATTAATTCAAATACATGACCAATAATCAATAGATACCAAATAATTCAATAGTTACAAGTGAAGCAAAAAATGTAAAAAAATTTGCATGCCTCTTCGTATCCAACTAATATTATGTTTACTAAAATATCAATTTCTTTGCTTTCCACTTTTCATAATAATTTGGTTAATTTCGTTTTGTTTGAATGCTTCATGCATCATATTTATATTTACATATTTTGAAATAATAATAAAAGTAGTCCATATAAAGTCCATTTGTAGTCCCTTCAGCCAATTAATCATTTATATTTATTTTTATTTTATTTTTGAACCTCATTCGCTAAATTTCGCAATAATAAATTCAATCCTGCTTTTTCACAATCAATCACATAACGAGTAAAGTAAATTAAATAAATGCACAGTTATTTTCGGTTTTTCGTAATTTATTTTAAACTAAAATAAAATAAATCAAAACGAAAAATAAAATTGGCATCGAAATGTTCGTTCTTAGCGTTAAGTTAAAGTTAAAAGTTACTTTACTTCACTTGTGTTTTAAGATGCTGCAGAAATTCATGATAAGACAATGCAGTCTCGATTCGATCTTCAATAAGTTTTTCAAGAAAAGCACCCCTAAGCGGACTGTTTTCTCTCAGAATTTGTAAACTTGCACACATTGGTTTCTCCTCATTCAAATAATTGATAAACATATGTAAGCGATGATTATGTTCGTTTTCTAACACTGGCAATTCGCTCATCGAATCTGTTATCGAATTATAATCGGGAACGCCTAGTACTTGATTCAGAAACGTGTTGCTTACACCCGGGCAAACGACAAGTAATAGATGATCGCACATATCGAAGAGATACGCTCCGTTGGAGTCGATGCTGCGTGCAGAGAGTTGAAGTATCGGTGGCATGTGTACGGGTTCTTCCTCATCGTTGAGGACAGTAATCTGATCTTGTAAGTTATGAACAGGATAGAGATCCGGGTAGATTTGCTGGATTAAATATTGCAAGGGTCGTGTTTTCATGTCGCACATTGCTTTCACGCGATCGTCCAAACGTGTTGAAACACCGGAACGGAAAGCTGTATGTTTGAGCATTGCCGAAATATACAGAGGAAGTAATCTAAGGCATCTTGGAGCAATCAATCCACTATTCCCAGCCATATTCTGCGATAGTTTATAACTGGATAAAATATCGATGGCTACGTTGATGAAGGCTTCCCTGGCATCCGATAGACTTGATTGCATTGAACGATCGACAGCCATTTTCGCTAAAAGCCCAACGATACATTGCTGATCCGCGGAGTTGATAACATCGGGTAGTGTTGATACGACAGGTAAACATAAGGTGTGTACGCGAATGCGTCGTTCACCTTTACTTGACGTGTAGAGCAAGGCCGCTTGGAAGCTAACATTTTGCACGTCCGATAAATTCTCCTCGATGGCTACTTGCATTCCGTAGCCTGCATCTGGGTTAACGTTCGGTAGAGAAAGAAGATCCGTCGAGCGCACGAAGAAGTTGCCGTGGAACGTGTGTATGGTCAATCCGCGTGTGCACCTTATTCGCATCACAGCTTCGAAACCAATCTTTCTTGTTAGGTAGCGCTTCAAAGTTTTTTCGAAAGCTCTGTTCTGCAATTGCCGACTTGCCTTAAACAATGGGAAATGATACATGCATCCGCCACTAAACCGACTTATACCGGATATCGTCGCAATGTCAACGTATTGCGAATTTAGAACAAACAAATCGACAGCTATCTGTTGACCGCTGCATTCTAACGCAAGGCGTTTGTAAAAGTCGTTGGCCGGATTTAGATGGAGCACTTCGCCGGACGCTCGATTGCTTGGATCTTCACGTGCTGTTAACGCACCCGGGCCTACACTGGGCAACGAGGACTGGAATACTGTGATACGTCCACCTGTACTTGCCATCATTTTATGGGCAGCTTGCAGAGCTGAACCCAAAGCACTTCCGGTATCATAAGAATTATTGTAGCGATTAGGCAGTTGCGTTAACAGATCGGAAACTAGTTCGACGCGGTCTTGAAGATTTACCAAAAGATTGTCCGGACACGGTAGGAAGATATCATCGATATCCAAGACTGTCATCTCGTGAGGTTGACTCAGACCTTCGGCCAATGAATAAAAGTGCAGCGCAGAGTCGTAAGCAATGAAACCTATGTGTGTTCGGGTATCACCTGGAAGAGTAGCAATCTCAAGTGATAAAATTGCACAAGCTGTTTGCAAATAACCACTTTCTATCGCCGCTCGAGAAATGTCAAATAAAAACAGGTATACTGCAGGTTGAGGTGGTCGAAGCATATATTCCGCTGGAGCTATATACTCGATGGTGCTAGTTTTCACTTCAGGTCGTCTCGACGGGTCTCCATATGTTTTCGTGACAGGGTCGTATTGGAATTCTTCGGGTAGTTCGTTCACCCGGTAACACAAATTACATTTCCATCGTTTATTATCAACAAAAAAGACAAACGGATTGATGTACGTCCTGCATGATCGACAACGCACGATCGTATTGCACTGAATAACGGGCAAATGATTCAAATCCCGGAAGGGATGTATCAGTATTCCCAGTGGAAGTCTAGATTTTTGCAAGAGTGCATTGGACTCGGGTATTTTTGTCATTGTACATCTAAAAATATCCGTGCTGCAATTAGCTTCGTCTAGTGCTGGATTCCCCAGAGCTATATGCGGGGCTTCCAGTTTCGTAGGTGGCAAAATATTCGGTGTTTGGAAGAGGTCGTAGATTTCCGAACCCCATAACTTACTAAATCCTGACTGTACACTTGATTGATTATAATTGTATTGGTTTTGTTGAGGTTGCATATGTTGCTGATTTTGATGTTGTGCCGGCATATGTTGTTGAAATTGTTGCTGTTGATAAGCATTTTGCATAACATTCGGGTTTGTGTTAAATTGTTGTTGTTGTTGTGGCACTCGCTGTGCCTGTGGCAATTGATAATGTTGTTGCATTGGTGGTTGTTGCACTGGCACCTGCTGAGGATACCTATTAGCATGTAGTGTCGTTTTCGTGTTTTGAGGTTGCGATATGTTCGTATACAGTTCCGGACCAGATAGACTATTGCTTTTCGGAGGCATTGATTGCTGTGGTGGTAGTCGTTGATTATACATGTTCGACGTTGACGATTGTGGTTGGAGTAACGGTGCCGGACGCATTGCATTTTGATAGTTTTGCTGAATACTACTTGGCACTTGATACGCCTGAGTTATTGTCGGTGATGGGTAATTTTGACTTGATGCCTCGTGAGACAGCATTCTTGGATTATTCGTTGCTTGATAACTCATACTATTAGGTGTTACTGTATTCGCAATTGTTGGTGCATTACTCAAACCATTCGATGGAACTTGGGTCTGAATTTGCGCTGGAACAATTTGAGTTTGTGAATTTTGACTTTGAAAAGCTGATGGTTGACTAACAGGAAGTGAATTCTGCTCACCTCCCATCGCTGGATAGTTATAAGCCATTAATCTAGGTTGTGATAAACTGGGTTGTATTGTTGGCCGTGCAATGGATGGTTGCGAATTATTTGGCAATGAGTTCTGATGGGGTAATTGACCAGTTCCATTCGTATTTCGATTCATTTGTCCCATTCCATTCGATGGCACTTGCGGTCTGGGAAGTAGTCCCTGTTGACTAGGTAATTGAGCTTGGACTTGGGTCTGAGGTGCTATTGTTGCAACAACTGGTACCTGACTCGTAGCTGACTCCACATTAGTGCTACTTTCAGGAATCTTCGGCAATGGATTGGAAAAGTGACTCGTCGCCGAATGAGTGAATCCAGGTTGTCCGACAATTGGTGATAAAACTGCACTTTGATTAAAATTCTGCGAACGAAGCGGTTTTACATCGCCAACGTCCGGCGTTGATGTGCTGAAGTGTTGCGGTGCGGGGCTGGATTGTGGTGTTGCTACGTTTTTATTTACATTCACAAGATTCATGTTCGCGTAGTTATTTGTCAAGTGATTCATTTGGTTCGTCGCGGTTTTTAAAGGCGGCAATTGACTTGCAGGTATTTGTCGTTGGCCGGGTCCAGGACCGGGAAACATTCGTGTTGAAGGGGATGAGTCTCCAGATGAATGAGATGAAGAACGCGATTCAAGTCCATTCAAATGGGATGGAATTCCGTTTTGGATATTTTGATCCATTGTATGCGACATTATAGTCTCCCTAAAAAAAGAAAATCGAATTAATTTCGTTTATTATTTTTTTGTGAATTAACAAAAATTCGAGAAAACCTTTACAATTTAATAATGTCGTATAACATTTTGGCTTCAATTGCGACGTGCATTTTTACATGTAGCAAATTTAACGAATGAGAAAGCCAAGAGACAACAATCGACTGACCACTTGGACTAGTCTTGAAATAGAGGAGATACCACGACAAGGTAAATTAAACGTTTCTGAATATTATAACGATTGCTACCAGGTAAACGTAACTCATTTATTATTCAAATCTAACCATGTGGAAGAGGGTGTCAAGGTAATGGTCGCACGACATTCAATATCAAACAATTAATAAAAAAAAACGCAATAAAATTATTCCAAACACTTGAATAAATGGCGATATCGCAATTCACAATTTCAATTTAAATCAGTCTGTGTGAGTGTGAAGATAATGGATATAAATATGTTTTTACGTATAAACAACATCAAATAGATAATGAAGAATTAAACAATAAACATCTACTAATCTAATATTTGGATATGAATTGAAATTTGTTGGTTGAAAAATGATAAAATCAATTAATAAATTATGAATAATTGTCCTGACCAAAAACTAAGACTATTCCTTATTTTAATTGTATTATGTATACAATACAAAATAGAAATTCTGAAATTAAAATTTGCAATATTTCTAGAATATTCTAGATCAAAATTTCAAAACCTAAAATTTACTTGTAAATCACTTTTGCAATTGCTACACGTACAAAATGAATGATTAAACTTTTAATTATCCTTTATCTTATTCCCTTATAGCAAACAATCAACATTGGGATTGTGTATCCGTTTTGTTATCAATTCGTTTTCTTTCATTTCGTATAAGAAACACAATATCTCTTCGATAAACAACTCAATTTACTTTTTCCATGAAATGAGGCTATGAATATTTATTTACACCAGTGGACTTACTTAATACGTCCAGGCTAGAGCAATGTAATCACAATAATTAATTAGCCAAATAAACAAGCACCTCTGCAAATTTAACAAAAAAAATATCCCAACTAATAAGAAATAAGCTGATTCATCCAATTCGAACAAAACAAAAAGGTTGTTGCTTTTCTAAGCCAAAACTTTACTACCAAGGATATTCCATTCAAGTCCACTTATCAAACTAAAACTGTATTAAGTATAATGAGGACGTAAAGGCCCAAATACGAAACGCAAAAGCTGTATTTATATGAGCAGTCTTAATTTAATAGGAATTATAAGGAATTTAGCAATAAGACCTTTGAACTTGATGCTTGAGAATGAGGGCTTCGAATGGTTTTGGCTCAGCTTGTTAATAGCCATTTTGAAGGATATTTATTGCAGATTCTGATTTACTTGCCTTTGCGCCTGCAGAATGCACTTATAATTATTATTCACTAGCACATAATTATTTAATGAATGTAGTCAATGTGTATTTGCAAAGATTGTAATTGCATTTTCATGTCAGATCGCTGTCAATCTTACGTGGCCGAGCGAGGCCGGCACGTGGCGCCCCCAAATGTAAATTTTTTCAAGTTTCTCTCTTCTCGGAATGCGTAACAATTTTCGAAGTGTTTTTTCTTCAATATTTAAAAAGATTATATTTTTATACCATGTAAAACGTTATTTATTTATTTCAATAGTTATAACAGAAATGGCTATTAAATGATTCTCATTGTGTTAAAAATCAGTTAAAATCTAAAATTTCTCGATGCTCCTGTATATGACCTTGAAAATTGTAGTTGCATGACGGAAGTCCACTGTCGTTGTCATCTGTCTAATTAACCTAACATTCGGACATCGATTGTCATTTAATGAATTAAATCATATCCTTCATTAATAAATTAAATTAAACATTCAAATATCAATTAAAATGACGCTGTATCATTTTGGAAATTGTGTGGCATTAATTTACGTGCCATATTACCTTACCTACAAGTATTCTGGCCTGTAAGTACCGCCCTTTTTAAAATTATAATTATTTTCAAATTAATTCATTTCAGTTCAGAATATGGGGCATTCTGGAAGTGCATTCACGCTGGAATGATATACATGTTCACACAGTTATGCAAAATGTTAATCCTAGCAACATTTTTCCCAGATAACGACTCAGACTTAGGAAGTGACGTTATCGGGGCAAGTAAAAAGAAATTTTTCTCCTAATTTTCTTAACTTTTTGGATTTGTTATAGGAATTTCTAAAAGCAACAGTAGACTTAGCAGACTTAGTCGGTCTCTATTTCGTCCTATCAGGAATCCCCGGAAAAGGTCACAGTAAAGTACTAACAGCCGGTATTGGCTGGGCCACCGCCGAAGTGATACTATCCAGGGCTCTATTACTCTGGGTCGGAGCAAGAGGCGCCGAGTTTGATTGGAAATACATTCAAAAGTGCTTAGAGTCGAATATATTATTGATTCAACATATTGCCTCAGCCACCTTGATTTGGTTATGGTCGAGACATGATCTCAGAAAGAATTTGAAACCAATTGTGACTGCATTGCTAGTATTCACTGCCTACAAGATGATGGTCTTGGATTTGATTGCGAAAATGTTCTTAGTTGGTTCTTGGTCCATGTTATTGATCAAGGCTTTTGTTACAATGGTTACGGGAGGCTTGACATTGGCTATTTATGCCGGTCTTGCTCAAACTATCGGAATATTTTAAATGTTTTTTTTTTGCACTTTTAGTGGTTTTGTTATTCAATCGTAATTTATACAAAATTGTAAGGATAAAGGATCATTTTCTTCGATTTGCTTCAACAAGAAGAAAACGAGAAATTACGTAAATTGCCATTTTGTAAAACATAACCCTGTTTACAAAATGGCGACATTTTTGTGCCAGAAAATTATCATCTTTGGTCGTATTACCATCATTCTGACCATATTCATTTTTAATGAATAAACAATATATTTAAACTAAAATAAGTGATAATAATAATATTCTGAAACAACTACCGAATATAAAGAACTATAAATATTATTTTCAACTTGCTAAGTTCATACACTGCTTCACAAAGGATCACTTTTTTTAGCGATTTCATTGATTTTCTGCAGTATTTATATTTTACTCTCAGTAACAACAAGTTTGTTCAAATGAGTTTAGTCAGTGTGTTGGAACAAAGCTAAAATTTGAATTTTCATTTAACTTTAAACAAAAATGATGCATTTTCTTTTCTTTCTTGATCATTTTGTTTCTTTTCTTTTTATTTTTATCAACAACAGTCTTTGGATTATCTTTTAGCTTTATATAGCCACCAATTCTATTCATGATTAACTTAAATTTAATTAAACAGAAGAGAATAAGAAAACAAAGATTTAAGTGTTCTTACTCTAACGAAAAATATATCTTACATCCCGTTTCTGTAACGAAAGAAACAGGATGTAGAAGTTATGTACATGTACTTACTTGTTTGTTTTTTTTTTGCTCCATTTTAAGTTTTTCTTCTTTATTTCAACAAAACTCAAATTGAAACGACTAAGTAAACCTGTTTGTATGTTCATGAGTAGATAATTATATTAATAAGCATGTAAAAGATAAAATTAGTGATATGAATTCACTAATAAAATCACTAAGACGTAGCGCATCCACCCGGCCCGTCCGAATTGTCGTCGTCCGAATCATTATCGGACGGCGACGACGTCGAATTGCTCGACGACGAGTTGTCCGAGCTAGGGTTACTTGAATCATCCATTGTTAAATTGATAACTCTCTGCAAACAAACAACAAAACAAAAAACTAATTACATTCGTTCCCGTTCGTGTTTTGATGGTCAATTATGGAACAAAATAATTATTCATCGTCATAACAAATGGAAAATGGGTCTGGCTAATAAAATACTCGAGGAATGGTATTGCCTTGATTAAATGGAAAAAAGTTTTGTACCCTTATTTGGTCTGAACTATTGTTCAATTGCCGCCAAAGTAACCATAAGATTTGCGTGTTGTCCATGTCTGATGGGGACATGTACGACCCGAAGGACCATTGTGAACGCGCCTTCAAATTCGTTTTCACTGTAGAGGCTAGATCTCCTAATTTTGGGTCGTGTTCGTAGGAAGGCACCCATACTTTTATATCTGGGTCCAAGCCGCTGGTACACAAGAAAGGCAGTTGTGGATGTGGTTCTAAACAATTGACCTGAAAATATTCAAACATTTGTTTTAATTTAATTGGAGAAGAAAATACATTGAAAATTGATAACAAGGGTAAAGCTTTAAAGATAGGTTGACAGCTAAATGTCTACATAAAAATTTGAATGTGCTGTGTGTATTCGCTGTGAACAAAATTCCGACCGAAGCAAGCAACACATCGAAACGAAATTTGGTTTCAGTACCGGTAAAGAAGGGCACTTTACTTGAATATCAAAATTTTGAAACAAGACACCACAAAAAAAAGTGCAACAATTTAAAAAAATGTCAAGGAAATTAACAAAAATTTAATTATAAAACAAAAAAAAATCAAGTTTACTTACAACCCCATTGTCATCCGCACGAAGCCATTGCACAATTGCTTCGGAATCCTTTTCCCAGAAATAAACGTATCCGCAGTCCGAACCAGTAATGACAAACTCCGACTTGGGCCCAAAGAAATTGACACCTTTTATTGTAGCACCATTGCGATGTCCTTGATAGCTATGAACATAAGAACCGGGCGTGCCGTTCACGTCAAACAAATAAATGTCTTCGTCATTATACGAAGCCAAGATCTCCGAACCGTTGTGATTGTAGACGGCGCAAGTTACATTCAACGATTTCTGACTTTCATCTGCCTTCTATAACCAAAAAAAAAACAAACAAACAAACAAGACGCATGAGAATTACGCCAAAAAGAAATGTTTTTTATGGACCTACCTCAAACGGACTGTATGTGTTCAACGTTTCGGTGCCCTTACGCTGATCATAAGTTCTCACTCTATAGTCTCTACCCGCTACGCAATACTCGTTACTGTTTAATGGATTACTACTAATACTATATAAAGCTACTTCATTGTAGCTACGACGAACTGTATAAATCCTGAAAGGACAACAGAAACAATCATCTTTTTTTATTACAAACGAACCAATTAATAATTAACGAAAATGACTTACTTCTCGGACTTCGGATTACGCAAATCATGTCTTAGTATAAGCCCGTCTTCACCGACAGATATGACAACTTGTGGTTGATCATTAAGAACTGTAAGTTTATGACATGGACCTCGATGACAACCTAACTTTCTAGAACTTCGAAGACCTTCCTGAGCTGATACTTGTGCAAGACGTACCTGCATAAATGAAAAATGACATTACAACTGTTCTGCGCTACTGCACATGCGCTAACGTATTTGTATCAAGTAAGTTCGACTGTGACTTACTTGTCCATCTCTCGCACAAGAAACTATATGTAAATCACCACTCAATGGCAGGAACTTGCTTTGGAACACGTTGCTTTTGTGTTTCGAATCAAATGACAAGAGCGAATTGCCTAGCTTCCAATCCCACAGCACGATGTCGAGATCGTCCGATCCGCTGGCCAACAATTCACCATTCGGATGAAAATTGATTGAGTTTACACAGCCGGAATGCTTTTCCAGTTTGTACATCAGTTCGAGACGCTCAACGCAATGCAACGAACCGTAACAACGACGTTGAAATAGAACTGATGATTGTTTATTCGCACTCGTACCTAAATTTATTAAAAAGAAGGAATGCATCAAGTAAATTCAATTTTAAAATAGATAGAAAAGGCTAAAACATTGAAGATTAAAAATTACTGACAGAGTTGTTGATATTTTTCAAGAAACATGACTAATAATCGAGCGAATAGCTTAAAAGTTAGGTTAAGTCACCTAAATGACAGCTACAAATGTTTAGAACAGTGGTTCCCAACTTTTTTCGAGTTGCGACCCCTTTTGTAATAGGAAAATATAACCTGGGACCGCCTTCAAAATTTAAATTTGTTTATTAAAATGAAAATAAAGAAAACTAAATAAATAACAAATAATTTTAATGTAATCTTTACTAACTAAACTAATGCGATGCTTGAACTTGCATTTGAGCCACAAGTTTAGTTATTTGAGGCTGAGTATTGGCGACCCCCCGGTTGGGAACCGCTAGTTTAGAAGTATTTGAGCACATAAAGAAAACTGAATAATTTCACTGTTTTTTGCTGCCTTTTGATAGAAAAACAACAACAACAAAAAAGTTAAAATTGAAATTCCACTGCAAACAAAAGAATCTGACGAAAGTTCACAACATAACATAAACTAACTTGATTAAAACACTCTACGAAACACAAAAACTTACCAAATTGTCTACTATGAATCTCAGGTACGATAAACCAATTATGCCTAGGCTTCGGTTTCAACAACACTGATGGCTTATTCTCTTCAGCATCGGAATCCGAATCAGTATTGCCATTCGTCGAAGGACTACTATCAGTATGATCATCTTCATTGTTGGTATTCGCAGCATTTCTTGCTGTCTGCAACAAAATATTATCCATCACACTGCTAGATAGCCTCATGCCACGAGAAGACAATTTCCTAGGAGGCAGACGAGGCATTTCATCTTCCGGTCGATCATCATCATCATCGACATTATCACCATCGTCGTCAGGATCATCATCACTATCCAAAACATGCAAAGGCTTCCAAAGTTTATCAATAAGTTCCTGTTGCTTGTTTCTCCCTGTCCCAGTCCCAGTGTCACTTGAACTTGTGCTAGCTTCGCAATAACTACTTGTGGAGCCACTTCCATTGCCCTCATCGGATTTATCATTGTTATCTGTAGAATCAGCATTCGTTTCGGTCTCGTTCTTATCAGGAACGATTTCATTTGCATCGGTGATGTCTTGGTCTTCTTCCATTTTAAATCGTTTGGCGTGATCGTCATGTAAACCTTCAGAATCTGGTTGCTCTTTTGATTTCAATGCATTTGGACTGCTTGAGATTGAAGTGTTCGCAGATTCTTGAGGCTCTTGAAGGAATTCTTGTCTTTCGTTGGATTTATTCGTGTCGATTGGCGATGAATCACCTTCACCGCCTTCTGATACATTCTCTTCATCCATTTTCTATTTTAAGCTATAAATATATACAAATTGCAATTGCGTTGCAATTTGGCGTGCTTGCCTTGCCTTATGCTTTGTCCCTTGACTAATATAAAGTAAAAAATGAACGATTTGCACAGCACTGGCTACACGCGACGAATTTACGAATACGAATTGGTCAACTGGCACTAAGACATTTTCGTGTCGATATGTCACATAATCAAATATGAAAACTGATTGATTGTACGTTAATTTTACCTCATGTGTGTAAACTTCGGATGGATATCAAAACTGCGTGTTTGAGTTATAGCCCGATTTTTATTTTCTAAGTATTTTATTCTGTTTTTGTAAACGGTTTGCCTGCCTGCTGTTGAGTTGAGCTGTCTAATGTCAGAAAACAGCTGGCAATGGCGCAAAACGACAGATTTCGCAAATTTAATGCAAAATGCCGAATTTAGCCTTTTATTCCTCCAAGTCGTTGAATTGTCTTAATTAATAACTTTCATATTTTCAATGCGAATTATTATTTTTATTAACCAGACCGATTAACCAATTATATTTAAATTAAAACGGTCACTGAATATTTATAACGAAAACGCCTAAAAGTTATGCAAACCTAATTGACCGTTTTCATTGTCCAGGAAAATAATTTAATTTTCTTTGTTTTTCTTTTATGAAACATCTCATAGCAAATGCGATAAATTCAACGAATAATAATAAATTGATATAAAACCATTAGTAAGATACAGGTGTGAGTAGGACATTACAATAAGAATTTTTAGGAAAAAAAAATTATTAATCATATGCAACCACTAATACCGCCATTTCGTTATTCGATTGTTTTCAAGTTTGTTGATTTCCTCTTTTGTTGACATTTGTGAACTTGCTGCATGTATTTTTATTGTGAAATTGAAAAATAATCTTTTGGTAAGTAAAAATCCATAGATTTGCACTCAGCGATACTATTTCAAACTATAATATCCTTACCCTGGCGATCAATAATGCAATTTTGGTCTCCTTTGCGAAAAATTGTTTAAAACACGAAAATCGGCCCCGATCTCGACTTGGTGCCGATCTAACAGAATAAATTTAAGAAATCAACATTAATACTTATTTGAGGCTCTTATGATGTATCATTTGATTGATACAACAGTTTGATAAATGTTTTTCTATGAGAATTATGTCTCAAAATCCTTTTTTTATATTTTTTATAAATTGAGTGATCTTGATCATAGGCAACCCAACATATAGACATGATGATCGCACTTGTTTTAATACTTTTTTATTTCTTATTTGCATTGTCACTGAAGTTATCGGAGTTTAGTGTTTTCTTATTGTTTTGCTGTTTGTAATTAAATTGCCAATTGACAAGAAATTTTAATAAAATTACTGATTTTTCTATGAAATTTGTGCGTGTATAAGAATTGTCGCTTCTGATAGGGGAATTACATATACCACAGCGACAATTCGGAAAATTTTATTAATATTTGAAAATCATAATACTCGTTGTTATTTGCCAGAAAATTAAAAAACTGTTGAGAACGGGAAGTAAAACAAATATTATGAATCCATTTCTTTAATGAAAATAATGTACATGTTATTGCCTAGACCGCCAATATATTACACTTCAGAATAGGGTCTTATACATACTCATCATCGTATTTAGTTTTTACTTAGTTAGAAATCGTACGTTTCATCGACGATTTGCACTAAATTAATTAAAAGTTTCCACAAAACAATCACTTGCTTTCGACACTTTGCGCATTTATTCTGATAATTTCATTGTTTTCCCTTGAGGTTGAGCTGCTTGTAACATTATATTGCACATTTAATTAATCATTCATTAATTTAGAGCAAATTGCCAATTTATATAGAAAGATATTTTGTGTTCTTGGTGCAAAAGCACAAAAAGTATCTTTTCCTATTTCGTATCGTTCTCTATAAAGACATTTACACTACACACATATAAACCTACTAGTTGGGCTACAATTATACTATTGGAAGTATTGTATCTTTTATTTTTAATGTTATTTTTTACCTTTTCATAGTTTTGTATTTAGTTCATCTTCAATTATCAATTTCACTCCAACAATTTGAATAAGTTTTTCTAAATTTTTACATTTTCCAACTTTTGGATGGTTGATTTTAATGCAATTCTAAATTCAAATTAAGTAATATAGTTTTACTAAAAAAACTTCCAAATTACAAAAGTATCTTTCATTTTTGTTTTAAAATCCTTCGTTAATTTATTTTATTGTTGTTTATTTTCAAAATTTTTGCGCATTTGGAATAATTCTATTCCCAATTGATATGACGTAGATTTTTATTTTATGTTCTTCTTTATTTCTTATTTTCTTGTTTCGTATTTGGTATTTTGAGAATTTTTACCATTTCTCTCCTGTTTTTTTCGGAATTTGTTTCATTTCATCTAATTGCATTTGAATTTGAGTTTATAATCGTTACTGTACAGACTTAAATTGCATAATATAGTAATTTAATTATTACAATTATTCATTAATCGTTAAAATTTTAAATCAAAGTGTCTATATTATTTGATAAACACGATATGTATGTTTAGTTTTTAGTTTTTACTTTTTTAATTATTAAAATGTCGTATGTTTTGTTCTCTTTGTAAGTTCTAAAATATTTTATTACGATCTATGAATACTTATTCAGAGACACAGTTAACTCGGTTTCATTTACAATTCATTAAATGTGTCTTAATTGTTTCTTCTTCGAAATTTTACGTTTTTCTAAAACACAAAATGATATTAATTAACGAAAGAAATAGAAATTTTCAACAAAAACTAAAAGTAACCCTTTCTTTGACCCTATTCTTCTAATTCAATTCATTTCCTCCATTTTTTTCTAATACTCGAATAAATATCAACAAGTTTAGTTCACCATCGTCATCAACAAAACTAAGTTCAACTTTAATTAATAAAATTAATCACTCACTGAAATTATATTAAAAATAATAATAAAATAAAAAACAGCATAATTTGTGTTTGTTTTGCGTTAGGAACTTTTCTCGTATTTCATTTTATTTTCAAAATAATAATATTAATAATAATAAAATAATAAAATTAAATAATATTATAATAATATCAAATAATTAAAGAATTAATTTAAATATTACAACCATACGAAACGAAACAGATCAAATTATAAACAATAATTTGGTCCTAGTTGTAAGAATTTTCACGTTTCAAAACATCACTTAAAATAATTATAGAAAGAACATTATGACTCGAACCAATAGGCAATAATAATTACATGTGCAAATTTAAATTGTTTATAACTTTTTCATATTTTCATTTGCGCAACGATATTCGATTATGTACAGTTTACAAATACTTTACAATCTTTTTTTATTCATCGTTATCATTCATTCAAAATTCGTATTTGTTTATGTATGCAACTATTATTTTTGAAATTGTTTTCATAGTTATCAATTATTATTTTTTCTTTGAATCTTTGAATCGTACACATTTACACCTAATATTAACAAACATCATTTCATAATCAATTTTACATTCCTAAACATTCATAATATATCTAAATATTTATAATATGTATATAGTTATGTATTTATATCTCATTTATTTTTATGTACTATAATATGTATTTATAATATTTATAAGTTTATGCACCTATTTTGTGTATAATTTATATCCGTATAACATTTAAAACGTACGTACTCTTTACGATTTAGGATTAACATTCGTTTTTCTTTTCTTATTATTCACTTTTTAATATTTCTTCATCTACAACTGTTTTTTGAGTTTTTTCTTAATATTATTATCTAATAATATTATTAAGTTAATCGCTATGTTTGCTGTTTTCATATAGAACATAAATTAACGCAATTTCTTCTTCTTTGATATTTTGTGGGTTCTTGTTGTTGTTATTAGTTATAATTAATTATTACAAAGTCGGTTTATTCTTCTTTAGTTGTAGGTTGTAGTATTCTACTTACATATTACATATAATATAGTATTATTACAAGTTCTTAAATAGATAGAGGATTTGATTAATAATTACATAAAATTTATTATAATGTGTGACTCTTTGTTTTTTATATATGTAATTATAAATTGAATTAAATTAAACACTCTGTGATGTGTTAGCGTTAGTTTTTTTAAAAACTTTTTTAAGTCCGAGAGAGATCCAAATGAACGACACACATTCAAATTATATTATTATGAGACCCTGCTTGACAAATGAGAGTCGTTCATTGATCTGCTCATCTACTCATATTGTAAAATTCAATAAAAATAATGAAAATTGAAAAGTATTCTTCGTTTTAAAGTTTTTTTGCAATTCTCCCTTAAGTAACGGGTAAATTGCAAAAATACTCGACTCGAATATTATATTTTCAATTGTTATTGAACTTTTGGTTTCAGTTCAGACGAATTTGTTTATAAAAAAGAAAAGGAACGTCAAAACTTTAGTTTATTATAAATAAAACTCTTTAATACTTATTTCTTCTTTTATATTTGCTTCTTTAATTCACTTTAATCTTTGTTTCGTTTTTTTTTACATAAAGAAAACAAAAAATGAAGTAAATATTTATCTATTCACAATAAAAAGCTTTTTTCCAGTTCGTTTTTGTTTAACTTTAATTTAAAAAAAAGTATTATTAGTTCCCTTTCTTTTTTATTCCTACAAATTTGTTTTATAAAATTTTCGATTTACTTGAATGAATCAAAGATTCAATTTGACGATATTTACAAGACGCAATTGCATTTATATTCCTATCATAATAGTTTTCCTTCTTCATACAGTTTTTGTCAAGAGTTTTTGTAACTTTCACAATTTTATTCACTGGTTCTGTTTCACATTCAGAAAATGATAATATTGAGTTGTCTTTTCATAAAATTCAACTATTGAATATTCAGTTTTGATAATTGATCAAATAAAAAAATAACAAAATAAAATAAATATTATTTTCTTAATATATTTGGTAGTCGGAATGTATTTTTTGTATAAATCAATTTAAAAAAAACCCCAAAACAGTCCACATTTCACTGATATTTTAATTAATTCGTTAATTTATAAATATATTAATACTGAATTAATTAAATTCATCATTAAATATATTATTATTAATACATATAGGAACTTTTCTTTTATGAACTGGAAGACTGTTTGATTTTTCTTTTTGTTTGTGTTTGGTTGCGATTTCTGATTTTCTGTACAAATGCATTTGGCTATTACGATTTTTAATATAATACTGATTGAGATGCCGTTTTATAAAATTTGATTCCATTTCATATTTTCTTTTTTGTTAAATTCTTCCTTGTCAATCGTTAATTTCAATATGTACGTCGTCATTAAATAAAAATGAAGTAACTTTATACAATAATAATGAATAGGTACTTAATTAGGTAATTCACTTACAATTAAATTCATTTACATTTACATCTAGGTTCGACTTTGATGGTTTCATCAAAAAAAGAACCAACGAATTGAGTTACTATTTCTTACACATTATTGTAAAACCGGTCATTTATCATTAAATTTGTTAAAATTGCACAAACACTTACAAACTTACATAAAAACAAAAAAAGTCATCTCTTCTTTAGTTTTAGTTTTTCAAAATCCATATTCAGCAATCAATTTTCAATCAATATGTTCATAATGTTCACCGAATATATAACTATTCGGCCGTCATTCTTGCTTTACCATCATATTTGGATTAAAATTATGCGCACTCGATGTAACTAAAGATAGTGGACTCGATAATGAATTGATAGCGAACATATTACCATTGCCTGTACCAACCGACACCGGTGAGCCTAAAGCGGCCGATGGTGGATTGATTCGTTTTTCTTTCTGCCGTCGATTGCAGAACCACACGCGGACAACTTCCTTTTCCATGCACAGACTATCCGCCAGCATTGTGATTTCCTCCGATGTGGGTTTCGGATTTTGAATGAATGCTTTTTCAAGAGCAACACGTACACTTGTTTCGATCGATGTGCGCTTCTTGCGCCTACGACCGATTGCTTCGGGCGTCGTCATCGGATTACTCAATGCACCCGGATTCGTCAGCGTGCTATCGGCGTCTTCCAACCATTTTTGCAGCAACGGTTTCAATTTGCACATGTTTTTGAAGCTTAAGTTCAGTGCTTCAAAGCGGGATATTGTCGTTTGTGAGAAATCGTTGCCGTAGAGTTTTCCCATTGCCAATCCTACATCACCTTGCGTAAAACCTACAAAGACAATATTTAAAAACAATACCAATATGCAATACGCAATGGGCAATTTTACTTTACAAAACTGTCCCACAAACTAGATAAAGAAGTGCTACCAACCATCTCACAAAAATCCCTAAATCGTCTACATTTATAATTTCGAAATTTTGAAAAACTCGTAACAGTCGTAACATATTATTAAATCCTTACCTAATTTGATCCGTCGCTGTTTAAATGTTTTGGCAAACTGTTCAAGCTCCTCCAAATCAGTAGTCTCCTCGGGACTGGGTTCTAATAATCGCGATTGTGCTTTCATGTGATGCTGGGGTGTCAAACCCCCAGAACTTGGTGTACTTGGCGTTAAAAGACTGGCAGGTATGTGGGAATTATTCGGGGGTGTCGTTTGCGTTTGCGTCGTTTGTCCGTTATTAGAAGGTATACTAGTATTGTGTTGGTTAACGTTTTGTTGTTGCTGATGCTGTTGTTGTTGCTGTTGTTGTTGTTGTGCTTTTTGGATTTGTTGCAATTGTTGGGCGGCTTGAGCGAGCTGTTGCACCTGAAAATTCAAATTTATTTTAATACAAATTTGTAGATGCAAGCATCCTGTATAAATCAATTATACTACTATTAGAATATTAGATATAGAAAAGATGATTACGGCTTCAAAACAATTTGAAAAGAAAAATAATTTAAATAAGTGGCCTTGTGGAATGAAGAATTAGGAAATTAAAATAATTAACTTACAGAAAAGAATTACTGATGCAACAATATTCATATAAATAATTGTATATGTATAAAGTGGTCATTAAATTTGTTCAAAAAAATTAAGAAAAATTATTATAATAACACATGCAAACAAGACATTAGCGTATGGTTGGCCTAGGTGTATGGTAAATGGATCTTTTTTAACTTATTTTTTGTCTTCTATATGTAATTTTGTTTAGGATTAGGTAAGTCAAGTCTTACCTAAAAACTTAGAAACTTTAAATCGACTTGCGCAGTGTTGCACGATTGTAATAACGATAATGATGAATAATAAATAAAAATACGCGCTTCAGACATATACAAATTACTTTCTTACTTTGTTTTGTTTAGAACTTTAGACTTAGTCAATTCGAGAACAACAACATAAGAAGATCTAAATTGAGAAGACTTATAAAGTTCTTAAATAATAAACACAGAGTTTATTTCAAAATTTTTTAACTGAAAATTCTTAGAAAAAAACAATGGTTGTTAGCTTAATCGTAACACACCTGCATCGAATGCGGCGGTCTTGATGACATGTTAGTAGGACGCGTAAAACCTTGCAGAAAACCCTTAAACCCATACATAACAAACAAGTCAAAAAAACAACCCCAAACAAGTAGCATTAAATTATTAATGAGTCTTTACCTTTTCTTATTAAATAGATTTTTGTTGTTTTACCTGATTTTGTAAAAAGAATTGTTGATTCAATTGATTTCCATGACTCTGTTGAAACATGGCTAATTGTTGTATTTGTTGTAAACTTGGTGGATTTTGGAAAGCGCCTAAACTGCTCAACATCAACGGATTGCTTAAAAGTCCACCCAGGCCTCCCAGTGCGGCTAAAGCCGCGCCAACGCCCGTGGGACTTGAACTTGTCACTTGGGAATTCGGCGATGACCTGTTGATCGGATCAGTTTCAGCTGTTACCTGCAAATTTATAACAAATTAGAAAATAAATTACATGATAATCCAATATTAAGAGGCTGCAAACATAATTGGAAATAGAAAAATAAGAATCTGTTAAGATGGAAAAAATACTGACTTATTAAGAAATACTTGGCCTTTTTAAATATTTGCCAAGTCAAATTAACTCGTAATTCAAACATAACAAACCAAACAAAACGTAAATTTATTAACATTGTAAAAAGTAGCCAGCCTATAGAGTAGAGGGAGCAGAAGTTTATAAACTAAGTTGAAATTCCGTTTTTAATCGAAACGTATCCCCTGGGCAAGTTCTGCGGGGCTGGAACTATTTGATTGTCCTTTTTTGTCCGGAGAATTTTCTTTGCTCTTTTTCCTTCTTGCTTGCATTGCATTGCGCGGGGTGTTTCGTTGTTGGTATATACATTTTTATTTGTTCCTGTTTGTATATCCTTTGTTTATTCCTTTCATATTTGAACCGTTTTATATAAACGTAAAGCAAAGCAGCACTATGCACGCCCGTATATCAACCAATAATAAATCACGAAAACTTTGTTTTCCCTGGACTCATGTACTCTTTCCACAATTTATATGCATCTTTGTCTACATGTTATAAATGCTGTTTGAATGTTTCAATTGCTTTCCTTCCATGTTGAACGCACGTATCTCTCACAATTCTTAACTTTTCATTCATTTCGTAACTCAAAACAGCAGCATCCACTTATTTGTTCACTTATACTTATGTTCTGCTACTTTGATGAGGGAGCCAGGGAGAAATAAAAACACGAAAAGTTAAAATGTTTGAATTCTTAAGGGAAATCCTGCATTCCCCTATAACGAAAAATACATTGCAGCAACCCTCAAATGAAATTCGAAACATATCGAAACAGAAAACCAAAAGTAAATGTGATTTAATCGCGTTTGTATAATATGCTATCATTTGATTTGATATAACTAACCTATCTCACCTCACTACAAAATGAAATTTTCAAATAGTACTCGTTTCTAGGTATAAGGTACGGGGAATATTAGAACTTTTCAATAAATATGCACTTACCAAATTTAGTGCCCCATCATCCCTATCCGAATCCATTGAATCTTCGTCGTCCTGTCGTGAAATTTGATGATCACTAATGATGCTACCTTCATCACCGCTCATATCACCATTCGCATCCACATCTGTAACAATAATTAAATATATTAACTATTAGTAATATAAACAATACTTTAATATCTAGCAATAATATTACATATTGTTATTTTATTAAGTAATAAAAATTGCCACGAAGAACCAAACCGAAAAATTCACTTCAGTTATAGAACAAATGAAAACTTTCCGAACAGTTTCAGGTCAGGACTAATAATGAAAAGACCTTTCCTAACAGTCAAACGTCCGAAAGACCTTTCAGTTCATAGCAATAAATCATATAATCATAATCTGCTAGGTAACTATTTATAGGGTAATTAATAGTAATTACAATCGTCCAATTTCTAATTGTTTTCCAGTGTCGCATATTTGTTTTATATTTGCTACTTATTTGTTGTTTTAATATCTGTACAGAATTATGTGATAACATTGTAATAATTTTTATTTCATTTCGTTTCTTTCTATTTCTCATTCAAATCTTATTTTTATGGTGTATTTTCGATCAATTTTTCGTTTTAATTACCAAGTTTATTATGTATTGATCGATTGAAAAGTTTTTATTGATTATTGAGACTTATTTCTTACTAAATCGTGCGACGCAACCAATATTTACGATTCATTATCATATTTTCATTACCCGCGAATAATTATCCTGCATATACAGTTCTACTATTTTTAATCGATTCCATAAAGTACCTAGTTTGTTCTATTCGCGAATACTAAAATTTAATTGGTGCGCGTGCCTCACGTGCCGTTATAAAATCCATAATTTCACAACTATAAAGTAACAATCAATTCTGCAGCGACGAGAAACTATCCATACCGACTTATCCACACGAAATATCCCCATAAGAAAAGCATTTACAGCACATTCTTCATTCTTCAGGCTGTGTTATATATATTATGGGATCACCCAGTGCACACGGAATTATCCCACTTTGAAAATCAAGTAAATACTATTTCATCCGCACGGCAAATGCAAACTCTTATCATATTTTCGTAATTTTCGCTGTGAAGGACATAATAAATCGTAATGA
>JARJEB010007037.1:0-28339 GCA_030264535.1 Liometoxenus newtonarum
AAAGTTCAACAAGATTTAACGAATTTGAAGTGACCAATTCAACTTATCTATATGATCTAAAATCTCGAAAGAACCCGAAGAATTCCGACCATAGCTCGATGTGAATCGCCCGCCATATTGTTTCACTTGTCACTTAGTGCTCTTTCGTTGCTTCATCGAGAAAGCACAATTTGTATTTTGTGTTAAAAATAGTGCAAGGTGCAGGAACAGGCCGTTTTTAATTAAAAATTAATTCAAAACATTTTTATACTCATCTAAAGGGGTATAGAGGCCCCAAAAGGTGGACCGCTTGGGGCCCCATAAAATCAAAACCCGCCACTTTCTACTATAGGGCCCGAATCAAAAATTACGACCAGGGCCCTCGAAACCTAAACGACGGCACTCTGTCAAGTTGACATCGATGTTTTGCGTGCACATACGCATTCACCAATAATTAACGTGTTAAGAATAATGAATGAAATAAAATAAAAATAAGAAGGGAAGAGTAATTGTTGTTTGTTCTTTTTAGGATGGGTACGAGATTATTCCGAAAGCTATATTGTATGCATACAAATACAGAGCGTGTGCTTACTGTTAGTGGTGTTCACTTGGGGCTCCGAGATACTTCATCGCAAACTAACGAGTCCCAGAACTAGCTGATGCTTGTAATTCAATTACCCGAAGGGAATCACTTTGTAAATATTATAACAGCACAAACACATTAAATATATATATGCATGCATGTATCGTCTAAGTATGTGATTCTCGTTCTCTTTCCCGTCTCCACACACAACATACATCATTTTTTATGTACTTTTATTTTCTTCTTTTTCTAGTCATATTTTCTTTGATATATTTCCACTTCTACGAAATGGTTTCGATAGGTTGAGAGCAATTTGGTTGTATCTATTAAAACGCAGATTATTTACAGCATCCACTTCGAGAGGTAAGTATACTAATAAACGAAGGTTTATAGTAGCACAATAAAAATGCATGTTTGTAGTTATTTATGTGTCTCCTCTTGCTCGAATGAGTATATTTGAGTCGGGCGTATGATTTTTATGAGTTTCATTCATTTGGGAGTGTGTGCTTGTTGTAAAGTGTCGAGCGAAGTTGGGTTGCAACGGGATTGTTAGAGGTAGTAAAGAACCATGAACGTGTGCATTATTTATACCCGAAATAAGAGTGCAAATCGGATTTATTAGAATGTTGAAAACAAACGCTAATTGTGTTTACTGCTGAAGGCTTCCATGTATATTCGGCTCCAGATTGGAGAACTCTGGAACGCGTGATGCATCCGTAAGTAGGCAGACGAGAGGGACCGTTCATGTTCATTTACAATACATCTCGCAATTTTTCTTTGGTTAATTTTCGAGTTTGTATTCTCAAACGAAGATTTTCGCAGTATAAGATTAGAGAGAAAGAAAGAAGTTGGACACTTCGGCGTCCATGCGGAGAGTTTCCGGACTGCCCGGCTCCTTCAGATTCCTGAAACAAGAAAGCACTACTCGTATTTCTATGCACTCGTAAATTAGTTCTTTGTTGGATGGTTTCAAGCATTTGTAAATTGGCCACTATTAGAGAGCCGTCTAGTTGTTCTACCCCATTCTTTGAGGACAAACCGCTTTAACATTTCAGCGTTTATGTTTTTTTCTTCATAACGGGAGATCCGCAACAAGTACTCGTACATAAACGGATAGATCAGGATTATCCGCAGTTTTAGGAGTTTTCCTTCCTTATACCAGAAATTCAATTACATATAGCACCGCACTTATGCTTATACTTGATGCAAGTCCGTTGTTTATCAATCCCTTGGACAATACGTGATTCGGTTTCGGCCCCCAGCCTGATGACTCGACTTCCATATTCTACTTCCTTCTCGCGAGACGAATTTATTTTTATGAAATTCATGATGCTACCCCTGTGCAAAACTTAAAAGCGTAAAGCAAGCAACATCAAAAGTACTTTTCGTCGTCTACATCTACAGTTTAGCAAACGCAATAGATAAAATTAATGCTAATGAAATAATTTCGTACGGGGGGTGACAGTTTTTGTTTGTTTTATTAAAAAAGTTCCAATTGGATGCTAAAACAGTTTTCTAATTATCTGTATAGATAAAACGAATTATCTAATTTGCATTTCATTAAACCCGCAATATTTAAATTGGAAAGGCGATGCCTCTGCCGCCACTTATATATGCTCGAACGAAAATAAAATTAAAAGGAAGAGTTGAAGTGTTGCGGGAGAGAATAATCAATAAAATTTACAGCAGTTAGGGATTAAATAGCGAATTAGTTTAATATCACTTACTTTGAGGGTGACTGCGGAGATGAACATGATGCAGGGTTGTAAAATGGCTTCGGCCCTCTAATCTCAGTGAGCTCTTGTTTTCAATGTTCCCATAGCATAGCGAGTCTTGTGTGTCACTCGACTGCGTGAATGTGCTCTAGTTGGCAGTATCGGATGGCCGCGTTTGACCATCTTGTGCGGATAGTTTAGCTTGTTAGCACTTGGTAAGAGATTACGGAAAGGCTATATACGAATACCGAAAAGTGCAGGTGTTATCGTATCATACTGGATGGTAGCCAGCTATATCTTCTATTCAGCACACACATTTCGGAGTAAATGTAGCTGAGAAATTGGTAAAGAACGACCCATCTTTATAGATCACCAACCAGCCTTTTGTTCGGGGGTGCTGCTGCAGCCGGCGAGGTTTGCCGATTAACGATTAATGTATTGAGAGACACGCGGCATTGTCATCGCCTTTCTCCGTCAATGAATGAGCAGCTATTAAATATGGTGAGTTGAAAGGAAGGAATTGTCATCTTGATATACGCCGCATTATGCACGCCCCGCGGCCCTGTTCATTGTCCGGCGACCGCCCGGGCAATTATAGATTCTTCACTTCTTACCCGTACGTCTTAATGCCATATCGTACGTATATTTCGTCGGCGGGAAACTAAACGGCAGGACGACTTTTCACTCGACGTTGTGTCATCTTCTTTCATGTTTCTTCGTCAATCTCAGATTCAATGACTTCAGTAAGCACTTTACGGTTCTCTGCTGAGGCAGCCGTTTGATCAAAGTAAAAATGCTACTTCGAATTTTTTTTAAATAAGCTTACCGTATCTAAAAAGCTTCAGTTTTCTCAATAGAGTACGTAATATAACAAGATTTCTAATGGCAATCGTCAATTCATATACTTTCACTGAATTCTGTCCCTTCATCCCTTCCGTACTTTCGAATAAACATATATTTAATTAAAAGCAATTGTCTAGAAATATTAGTCACTTGCTGTATATCTACCACTGATGGTGATGAGTGATGACTATTACAATAGTGCGGTCTTTTATAGAAAAAAAAACCTCTTTCCTTTCCTCCTAGAAGCAACACAACAATATGAAGTTACGCGTTGTTGCGTTGCGGCAGTCATTTTCCATTTGGGGTTTACAAATTGTGGAAATTTGGAATGTTACGCATTAGGGAGGGGTATCTGCACCCATTTAGCAGCAATTTATCTAAGTAGCAGTAATAAAGTCTCGTCAGATGGTTAGCAAAGTCGAGTTTCGTCTAGCTCTAGATGTTGAAATTAGCATCAGATTAAAGGCACTTGTGTAATTAAAATACTTTATATCTTCGTGGGCGAACAAGGACATAAGCGGAATAAAAGATTTTAGCATTACGTTCGTTACTCGTTGATTGATCGCTAGTAGATCGGTAATGTGTGAAGTCTGCAACAAGAACAACACGCGCAGTGAAACATCCAAGTTAGCCTCAATTAGGATCGACTTGTGGCAAAATCAGACAGCGACCTTAAAGAAAAACTTAAGACTGATGGAGATCAAAGTCATGTATGTCATTCTCGTGACTCTCCGCCAAATTAGTTCGTAATCTCACACTTGATGAGGATAATCTTCATTTTATTTGCATCCCTTTAATAAGATAATATGTTTTTTTAAGTTTTAACAGATGATGTCGATAACATATGCAGCGAACAAGTTTAATTTATAGTTCTTCTCTAAAATTTCTAATACGTTTTCATTTCATTTATACCTATGTTTTAAATCTTACGAATCTAGGATTCATTTGACATACATTATAAGGCAACATACTGTATGGTCTCCCGTTCATACCCATCTGTACATTTATCTTCGTACGTATATTTATTTTTACTTATTTAATGCTTGCCTGACTGCCAAACTGCGCCAAATTAGTTTTACCGCGAACTATTGTGGACTGTTTTACAGTTGCCACATTTTCAATGAACTAAAACAGAACCAACGAACGAACAACGGAACGGTGGTAGTAGCATCTTATTCGAACATTTTTACTATACCATACATACAATAAGCTATATATGGTCAATATCAACCACACTTAGTTATTTTTTATATACTTATGTAGTGTTAATATACATTTTGACAACTAGTTCAACAAAAACCGAAACTTATGTTATTATGGGATAAATTTTTTTAAGACGAATTATTAGTATATAGAAAACAATATTTGAAACGATGATTATTGTCACTACACAAATTGTATCAAATACCCTATTGCGAGTACTGGATCTGGTGGTCATCATATCCGAAATTGCTGACTGAATGTCTTTGACAAGACTAGAATGACACCAAGCAAACCGAAACCAGAAAACGATAAAGAAGATGCTACACTAGGCGCCGGATCGACTGGGACTTGGTTTTCATAAATGGTGCTGTGGGTCCCCCGTGGCGAAGATGCAGTTACTGGAAAAACTGCCCGTCCACGTTCCCCCACGCTGTTTGATAGTTCTTCATCTTGGTCACGCTCGGCCGAACCGAGCTGGTCGTTGTAGTCTTCTTCATCGAGCGGCACGGTTATTCGCGTTGGACCTGGTATTTCTGTCGGACAATAAAATTTTAACAAGTAAATGATAATGATAGGCGAGAGTCAGTCATTTATTGCTCACCGTATAAGCGGATATTGCTTTCAACTTCACCAAGAGAATTCTTTGCGATGCATTTGTAGGAACCAACGTCATCATGTAGGAGATTTCGAACAGTTAAGATCATCTTAACTTCAAATAGTGACTTACTTATTGTTTTGACTTCGTATTTGGAACTTGAAATAACCATTCCACTTCCACCTGCAATTTGATCCGCGCATGTACGCTTGTAATAACGTCAATTTGGAGAAGAGGGAACAGATTCGAGTTACGAGTGAGTATCAGACAGTGATTACAGAGCGAGGTTGTTCCGTTATCTATTTATAATGATAAAGACGGTCGATCGGACTTTATAACTACGACTAGTAGGACCACACATAAATAAGGAGTGGTCTGTAAAAGCTGATAATAGACTAGAACTTCCTGTACATGATTAATGAAGCGATACTTAATTTTATCTTGCTAATTCTTAACGCGTCACGTCCGATCAACTCTTCTCTATTTCAAGTGAAGTGAATCCTTGGCCCACACCCAACCCTCACTAGCCGTAACAAGCAATGCACTTTAACATATAATCATTAATGGTAGCTAATAGATTCAAATAATTCTAGCCAGCGAGTTGATGAAATAAGCATTTAAAATAGAATAGATAAGAAAAGTTATCCAACCATAGAGGTATAATATTCCTAGAGGGATGGTCCGCCATATAGATTTCTACCATAACAAACTAAAACCCTAAAATGTAGACTACCCAAAGTACACGCAGAGACCAGTGACGCGAGACAAATTTCGAGCCTTTGGTGCAACCCATTACTATATAAATAGGCGATGACCTTGAAGTACTGAACCGATTGCAGCCATGTTGATAGCCACAAAAATGCGGGAAGTTTAAAATACACAGCAGCAACGTTTATTTTAATCGCATAGGCAAGTGAAAAAAGAAGAACAATTAGCCGCTCCATAGGAACACATTCGAATTCGAATGACCGAGTTGTCAGATTTGTTGCCAGATTTTGGCATATTAGGCAAAAATTATAACGGAGCAAAAACACATGGGCAAATTTTCATAGCCTATCAGAAAGTTATTTGAAATCATTGGTGCAATCACCTTCCGTCTCCTGACTGCATGACCCTCACCAGTAAATCGACTTTATATGTTCTCGTTCTCTCTATAAACTTCTATCTCTATGTTTCCAACGACTGGTACCGTATATCGCAAATGAATATTCGCTCAAGTCCTTTTAATGATTTACAATAATAATCAACGATGGAGATAACGATTGAAATCTAATTTGGACCAAAGCGTCATTTAATTGATACTTAATTTAAAAATGATAGAATGCAAATAGCGAGGTCCGTCAAATGAATATTTGGTGTGCAAGAGTAAACAAGCGAACGATTATTGATCATAGTATACAGTGTGTTTGGCAAAAGGGTGAAAACACATTTGAAATAGATAATCAGTTGCATGGATTTAAATAATTAGGTAAACTCTCTTCACTTATGCCCTGGAGTCCTGGAGAGGTAGTTTTTGGTAAGTTTGAAATGTAGTTTGACGTACCGGCTACAGTAGTATCTCGAACCCAATAGTTAATGGATTTTGGAGACGCCTCGACATAACATTCCAGTGTAACGTCAGTGTTCAGTGGAGCTCCTACCAGCTGGTTAGGGACCTGGATCACTGGATGGACTATAACAAACCAAAACACTTCTCTTTAGTACGTATATAGTTATAGCTTATAGAGTTACTATTACTGTTTGATACAATATCACAGTGTCGTTGCAAAGTAATAAAGTCATGACAATGAATAATGATCGGTCACTTTTTGTTTGTCATTAATAGGGAGCGAATAAGGGACGGTTCATAGTCAAAAAGCGAGTGTTGGTATGTACGGTTGATACTATGACAGCCACTTATATTAGCAGCTATTTTATATGTATGGTCGTATGGATTTTACTTACAATGCACGTTCACCATAATGCGTTTACTGACTGTCGGTGGAACCCCGTTCGATGCGATACACATGTAGGCACCCATTTCGGTTCGTGTAATCTTGACGAGCTTCAACATTTCGCCTTGATAGGATGCCACTGGAAAAAGAAAGAAAAAAATAAGAAGCAAATTCGATCGACTACAACAAATCTGTTGTATAGTGCGATTGAACTATAGAGATCCGACTTTCCTTGTCGAACTGAAACGAAAAGATGGCGGACTGATTCCTTAAGGCGCTCAATCACATTTTGTAGTTTCTCTAAACTAACACTTCAAGATTTACAAATCACAATTCATAAAAGAAATGTAGAAACTATCTACTTATAGGTACTTACTTACCCTGCAACTCAAAAGTTAAAATATCATTATTTGCGTAAACTTGTCAGAACAAGACCAAGACCAAGATCGATAAACAGTTAGAAGGATTTGCATTAGTCCTGAAAGCATTTTCTTTCTTTTTATTCCCGCAGTAAACCTTGTCGGTTATTCTGTTGCACAAATGGAAATGCATATTGTTAACCTTGAATTAACATTTTTGAAAGGAAATGCAAGACGCTTTCGAAACATGTCAAGGGACAATAACTAAAAGGGTAATGTGTCCTGACAGTCCAACAACTACAGAGCTCTGCGTCGTTATATGATTACTACAGCAACAATCTTATTTGATTGTTGAAAACCAGCAGGACGAAGTGCCTAGAGGGGCCTCCAGAGTGTAGTTGCATCTAGATGAGTGACCGTAGTATAGGAAAGATCGCGCTTTTCGCATTCGCCTCCACATTTGCTATCGCTTCTAGCTCCGGGCCGGTTCGCCGCCTCCATTGATCTTACCAAAGCAATATACTTACAGTGGCACAATAATGGCCATTGTTGGTCTTCAAAAGAGAGATCTTATGTATTGGCAGGAGCATGCTTAGCTTCCGGCGCAATACAATAATACAGACCGGATTAATGCCAGTATTATAGATAGATCGTTCGTATATCGTTTGTAACACTTTAATTCGCGTTCACTAACCTCGTGTACGTTGGCCTGTTGGTTCCCTAATGATAATGTCTTCTCCATCTTCGCGCCGCCAAAGAACGTGGGGCTCCGGGTGGCCTCGAGCTTTGCATGTCAACTTGACGACGCCACCTTCCGGAACCATTATGTCTCCGGACGTTTCCTCTGCTATAAAATCTGGAGGGACCACAACGTCGAGTGTACCAAGCTAGAATAAAAGTGCACATTAAATTATGCTTCATGACGCATCGATCATGAACCCTGAATCTTTTTCAAGATGTGATGGATTCGTTCCACCTTATAGTCGACCTAGTCGACGGAGCATCGAATTGCCGCTCTGCCACAGGTATTTCCGTTGTGCCTTTTTTCCCTAACGCCTCGGCTCGAATTTAATTATAAAGCACCGTTGCAGCATATATCATTTAGATAGAGTATGTTAAAAAAGCAGCGTCTGTCGTATTTTCTTTTAATATAACAGCGGACGACCGTTAAAGTATATACGATTGAGGTTAGCTGACTATATCGTCTCGGCTTCCATGCGTTGAGAACCTACATCTGGAAATCGCAGTTTCCATTTATATTTAATATTGTTTGTGATTCAAGTGTTATATTATAATATATTACGTATAAGGAAAGAATGGCAAAGCGCGGCGTTACTAAACTGACAACTTGATAATAGGACGCCGGCAATATTTTGTATATAGGGTGACCATGTGCGAATGTTCCAAACTCTTCGACCAGGTTAATTGATGGTTGATGGTAAAGTAGTAAATGTGTTGCCAAAGAATACATTGTGATTGGGATTGTGTGCAGACCGTTCCCGACGTTTTCACCCTTTCATTATGTGGTGTGGCTGCTTGCTTTCCTTCAATCCCAAAACACAAAGTTGGATGCGGACATGGACATCACTCATAAAGACGAGGGCCGTAGGTGCTAAGTCTGACATAAAAGCACAAGACTAGGCAGGCCGCAGGGTCCAAACTCAAATATACTCGTCTCACACTATAATTAAACTAGAGAAACGCAAACAAACTACGATTAGGAGAACGTTCACGGACTTCACAGGCAGTAAAATAGATCAAAATCTTACTCACCTGACTCTTCATTGGATCTGTGTTGATCTGACACATGTACTGACCGCGGTCCTCCTCTTGCACGCTCTTGATATGTAAATTCCATCTACTGTGATCATTGTGCGATACAGACACGCGCGGATTATGTGTTATAACATGGTCGTGGATGGCTTGAATGGCTTTCGTGTCTGCTTTCACCCATCCAACCTGAAACAACGCGTGTATGGATTGAATAGGACCAGAAAGGAAAGACATAAGCAAATAGCCGAATTCATAGTAAACTAAATCGAACATGACGTTTTGGGGTAAGCGACTAGGCCACCGGTGCGTGTTACCACTGTTTGTTATGCGACGCGAACCACTTGGACCATCTGCGACGCTCGTGGATCATCCGCGAGAAGCGGGGCAAACAAAGCAAATGAAATATCAATGCAGTCGAGATATTGAAAGTCTGAAGTCGATGTAGCTACGCTACACGCTTGCAATAATACAAACCTGCTGGTCGTGGATCAATAGAACTTTATTAAACATATGTAGGTACTATACATGGCCCTTTTCAAACATATGTGCATCTCTTAATGCAGCCCACAACGCCTTGCTGCGCATCTTTCGACGCGATATAACAACGTTTGCTAGTTTTCAGTGCTATCTGCGATTCAAAAGGTTAACCTAGGCCCACAGACTGCACAAATAGTAGATCCCCTCTCCCCGGTAACATTCTCACTTGGTGAGAATGTAAATAAGTTTGGTTATGATTCATTTATAGTATATTCTACGTCACCTACCATAGGCCTTGCATATGTCATTTTCGACTTATATGAACTCGGGCAGTTTATGTGCACTGAGTGCAGTCGAAAATTGCAATGAGTGCAAAAATTTCTGCCCAGTCTCTAGAGATGTTGAGTTCAGTGCAGATCTTTTTATAGGTTAATGTTATAACATTGACCCATTCATTGACATTTGACAGGTCAACGTCAAATAATCTTGGCTGTAATCACAAGTAGAAGTTTCGGTTAAAATATGCACTATAGAGTATTGCACGTTCGGTTTAGTTGAACTGCAAGCACTTGTTCAGTTCTCCCCGACAAATAACTAAAAGTGACTTATTTTTTTTAGAAAATACATGTGTAGTGAAAATGTTGGACAACATACCTACGATATATACACATACACACACTCATAACTTGTATTGTGGATATTCGGACCGTATCCATCGGTCACGAGCACGACTTATACTCCACAGCTGTGTGTATTATAAATGATCCCAAGTTTGTGGCGCTTTTCAGCCATTTGTCATATCTGCACTATTATTACATCCGTCGAGCTGGATGTTGCTGTTCTGCTCTTCATCAAGTCCGACAGCCGATAGGGCGCAGATGCGTTACGAGCGCTCACTGTGGACCCGTGTTGACCCTCCTAACCCGTTGATGCCTACATTAATTCAGATAGGCCTCCATATTCCAATTCCGATTCGGTATATTTGTCGGTAGAGCATATTAAATTTATCTAAACGAGTTCATTGTGATTGACGACCGTGAACACCTAAGTATTCATAGTATTTTTCAATCTCGATAGAAATGCCAACACGTACCAAATCAGATCGACAGCGAAGTGAACTGCACGGTAAATAAAAACAAACTGAATTGCATGCAGAACGAACTGCGGAACTACGCATTGGCGACGATTTAACGAAAACAACAAAAAAAGGTAAAGGCAGAAGAGGTAACTGCAAAACGTAACGACGGACGGTGGGATAGCGTGCTGGCTACTAGCTAGACACGGCTGAGCAAATATATATCGTAATGGGTAGACACGTTGTTTTTAGCGACCAGCAACAGGTAGAATGGATTGGAGAGCACTCATGAAGTCAATTTATCAGAAACAAGGCTCAGCTTGCTAGTAGCCAAGCTGGCTACGTCGCGTGCCCAATATTTTCAATTATCAGCTTCTATTCTATCGGACACAACAGGGAAACGCCGGATGCGAAGAAAGGAAGAGGACTGACAATGGACACTAGCAAAACGTTTCAGCAGATCAGAGAATAAGCTACGTTTTATATGCTTTCAAGGGACTCTTTAAGTACAATATGGCGAGGTCATTCTTGTACGACGTACCTACGTCATCACGCCACGAAATACTGACGACACTCGTATATTCAGTTATGTGTTGTGGGATATAAAGACAATCTTTGGGATTGGTCACGTGTCCCACTGTAAAGCATAACGAGCGCCTTAAGCTCCTTCTTGATATGACAAGGACTGCAATAGTACCCTTGGCAATCTGATAGTCTCCCAACGGATAAAAATGAGTAATTCGAGATCAACGGTACAGAAGTGAAAAATATGTTTGGAGAACAAGCATAAATCTGATCACAAATACCTACTCACCCTGTAACCTCCCAGATGGTGGACAAGACAGTGAAACGTCGCATCTCTTCCCATGGGCACAGTTAAATTAGCGATCGGCTCCGAGAAGTCAGGCTGGTACGCCACACCTGTGAACAACAAATGTTAAATTTATGAATTGTGAGCGAAGATCTGTCAAGCAGAATGTGTCGTCTTCCCAAAGTTGTGGCAAAGTGTTAATAAGGTCACATCAAAAAGCGTATTTCAAACTCGTCCTTATTTCTAATGCATAAACCGAGAAAAGACGCAATGTCTTAATAGAAAAATCTCGCCGGCCTTAGGCTAATCCTTTAACTTATTAAAACTTGAGTTAAAACAGTTTGTCGTGTCTCGGCGACCCGCGACGGAGTGTCCGGACAGCCGCCTCCGCGTGCGGTTTGAGAACTCTTTCAAATTAACTCACTTCAACCAGCCGTCGCCCGTCACTCTGTCCCAATATTCTTCAAGAGGGGATTAACAAAAACATGCAAATTTGTATTAAGACACGAGAGGAAAGTTTCCTCGTAAGATTCTATTAAAAATTATCTCTTAAATTCTTTAAGAGTTCCCCTTTTTCGCTTTCTCTCCAAGGAACAAGGACAAGAAATGATTCAAAAGGAGGGGTGGTACAATCTTTCCAATAGGATGTTATCGTTCGGACGTGCCGCGATCCATTTAGATAGAAATTCACAAAGTTCACAGTAAGGAAATAACAAAATGGACAAGGACGCGTTGTGACACTACCAAATAACTGCATACATGAAGTAGTAGAGTGTTCAGGCACGATGCTCGTTCGCCGCACGACTATGGGTTCGAAACCCATTCGGCGAGAGCCATGGATGTTGTGTGCCTTACAAACTACTAACTACCAACATAAAAGAAACATGTTTGTGCCCAACTAAGTTGCCTATAAGCAGTGGCGTAAGCCATACTCAACAAAACAATCTACAAAATCTAATTGATACGAATGATACTGTCAATGTAAAAAGTAGAGTGTTCAGACACGATGCTCGCTCGCCGCACGACTACGGGTTCGAATCCCATTCAGGCGAGAGCCATGGATGTTGTGTGCCTTACAAATTACTAATTACTAACATAAAAGATACATCTTTGTGTCCAACTAAGTGGCCTAGGAGCAGTGGCGTAAGCCATACTCAACAAAACAATCTACAAAATCTAATTGATACGAATGACATTGTCAATGTAAAAAGTAGAGTGTTCAGACACGATGCTCGCTCGCCGTACGACTACGGGTTCGAATCCCATTCAGGCGAGAGCCATGGATGTTGTGTGCCTTACAAATTACTAATTACTAACATAAAAGATACATCTTTGTGCCCAACTAAGTGGCCTAGGAGCAGTGGCGTAAGCCATACTCAACAAAACAATCTACAAAATCTAATTGATACGAATGACATTGTCAATGTAAAAATACATATCGGCATGTTATTTAGTAAGTTTCCCAAATCTTACACTTTCACTTCAATCTTCATTCAGGAGTTAGTGTGTGCTTTGGGAAAACGAAAAGATAAGGTGGGATAATCGGATGTAGGGCATAAGGCATATCTTTGTACACTGCTGATGGCCTGCCGTGAAAGATGGAAAAGCGCGGAACAGTAAATATATAGGTAGATATATAACACAAATCTACTACAAGATCACATGACACAACATCAACCCCTGTTACTCAACAACGCGTTACTTATGGAGGTATGATACAATAAGTACGTACATATATCGTGACGTATATACTCCGAGATGGAATTAGACATGCATATTTAATGAAGAAATCATGTGAGTGGAGGCAAATCGAAAACAACATGTACATATTCATATGTGTGCATAAAAGGTTATGCGAGTTTTCAGCTTTGAAAGATCAAGTTCGAGTATTCAGTATATATAGCAACGTTTGGAATCACACACAGCAGGAAAAATATCATTGCGTTTACAACTCGTAGACTGCACAGGCACAGCGCTATCCTATCAAACTCGAATCGCTATCTTTCAAGTTGTACGTCGCAAGGGAATTCTTCAACACGCTTGGTCGAATGTCTTCTCTAAGAAGAGAAGAACATTACGTTTATAGACGGTGCCTATATATATATATATATATATGTATCTATATATATATATATAAACAGATAATAATTATAAATTTTTGCTCAACGATCCACACTATACGAAAACAGCGTGGTCCTCGTATAATTACTGGCTTGCTCTGCTATATAGAGAATTCACTACTTAATTACGGAAGCGTAGGAAGGAAATTATGAACTGGTAAAGTTGTGCCAATAATTTATAGTGACAACAATAACACCTGCTGCAATCGACAATGCTTCACAGCGTGTTCAAGGGGTTGAACAGCTTTACTGACCCGTACGTACCTACAATGGCTCCACCGGTATATGTCGTAAGATTGACTTCGCAACGTTACAAGTTTAGTATCGGTGCAGGTGCTTTTTAAGAACTCAACGTTGTCGCCGCAACGTCCAATTGCTAGTGCTTTTGACTGATAAATTTAGTCAGATCGTTTATCGATATGTCCATAATTCGTTTCCTCGTAGACGTAGACAAATTTCATTCGGAACTCGAAGATAGACGAATGAGAAACAAATTTTGAGCTCATTTATGAGTATGTCGTCGATCAATAAATGTTCGTAAGAACGTTTTGCTTTTTATTAGGTATAGTGTCACTATATAAATATAGTAAAACGACTCCACAGTTCCCAACTGGATAATTACTGCATATACTCATGTAACATGTTCATATACAAGTATATGGAGTTTGCTTAACTATTATCTCCTGTTTAACCCTGTACGGACATGTACGCACTGCAAACCGTCAAGTCTGTGGGGTGCTTAAAATGAACTAAAACTGAATAATACATGCATCTAGGCATATAAGTTTTCATTTAATGCACGTATAATTGTAACCCGTGCTAGAACTACACCACATCAGTTGCAATTGGTTATTTGTAAATCACTCACAACTCGCTTCCACATCCATTCATACACGTAATTGTAATGTGCTAGAATGGGCTGGTGAAAAACGGCTACTAGAACAATGTCCACCAAGTCCTGGATAGTTGGAAATTTACATTGGGGCATTGCGTTGTGGTGGAATTGCTACAGGACAAATTTATTCGTTTGTGTCATCAAACCGATCATTAGTTTAATTGTCGTGTTTTAATCATTGTTAACATAAATAGGATTTTCGTTGAATTATTCAGAGGTTGAATAAAAAAAAAGCCAATTATGCACAATTTCATCAAATGTATAAAGCCTGTTTATTATCGAGTACACATCATTTTGTAGAGTTTTTCACAACTAGCCGTTTCGTGATTATTTTGCAAATTGTCAAACCAATTGTACATTCTGTCGATCGTTTAAGGTGTGCTCGAATTCGATATCCTTGCTTGTGCTGCTCGAATCGCAGCGATGCATTTAATGAACATCAGTAGTGTAAGCACATCGCAATTGTAACTCTGAAACGGCACCTGATGGCGCACATTGCCGCATCAGCCGTATCCTGGCTAGTATTTCATGTGCGCCGTGAGCATCGTCGAAATATTACATTATACATGTGTACCTCCTAGGTAACTAATATTTAGATCAGACAACCAACATCTGGGCCACCGGTCTTCCTATTCTCGTTCGCAATAGCAAATCATCCATAGACGCGAATGAAAAACATTGGTGTTCGACCGTTCATATACAAACAAAGGCATTCGGGTGAACTGAATGGAAATGCTTCGTTACCTTGTAAGAGAACAACTGTAGCAGAATACCTACTCGCATGTAAATATATACAAAACAGTTCATTTGAACATTTTAAAAAACGACCGATGGCAGAGAGTTACAGCTGCTATGTGGTTCGTGTATATGCTTTGGGTACATTTATGCCACGTTATACGGCAAAGCGTTTAGCACCCTTTCCCCAAACTGCGGTGCACGCTTCTGAGATGTTGGAACACCAGGACGAAGCTCGAAGCAGCCGCCGTCTCGGCCAGCGCAGGCGGGTGGAATATTTATGTTTGAATGTAGAAAATGAGTTCACGTCTCCGTGGTATATCTTAATGAGTTGAGTGAAACGGGGAATATATCGTCATAAAATTTCGACTGTCAGCCAAATATGGAAGCTGGAAAAAGAAACGAACAAATGTCGGTGCTCGCGTGCTACGAAGTCGAAGCGACAGAGTTATGAAACATTGGAGAGCCCAAGCGTCGTTGCATGAAAGAGATTTGCTTTTGTTTCGTATTGTATGCGAGGATTCTCTGTTCTAGTCCTTTAGTTCCTATTACTTAAATTGTACATTGCAGCATTACCGCTGATGACTGCCCACTACGCTGATCATTAGGCCAAACACATATATATGAAACGAAACGACTGACGTTTACTTAGAATTGCAATACGAACAAGTGACTACAAGTACAAGAATTAAGGGTAGACCAAGTTGGAAGATATGTACAACTGTTTCCAGTTCCATAGGAACGACAGCCGTACATTGCCGCGTATAGTCCTGGGGATCAGAAATAGTTCCATTGCGCGGTCGAGTTTGGTTTGATACTTTAAAGAAACATTAAAACGTCAGATGGTTGAATAGCCAGAGATAGGAAACCGGAAGAAAGCCGAGATATAATTAGAAGCGGTTAATTTAATTTTTAATGTATAACTCCTCAGTTCCATTTGATGAATAAGACGAAGGACTTACGAGCAGGAGTGCATGCCGATGCGATTGGTTATGATAATTTCCGAGCTATATTTTAAAGAAAGGCCATTTTGCAGATTTAATTACGTTATTGAAAAGTGTCATATGCCAGACGCTTTATAAATGCTAGAATTGTGTTAGCGCGAACTGTAGCAGACGTTTTCTGAGAGGGACGGCTGCTACGTTTGGCAAAAACGACGATTAAATGGGAAAGAAGAAATTATCAAGACCGAATGATAATTCATTAAATGCCGTCGAATTCGAAAATCTTATTATTCTTCCGTTTCGATTCGCCTCAACCATAGTAAAGTTGTAGTTGTGTTGAAGACAATCGACATTCCGTATTGGTGGGTCGTTATAATTGCAAACAGGTTAACAGGCGTCCAGTGCTAAAATCGTGAATAGGACAAAAAATAGAGCGACCAGAGTAGATAACGAAGATAAGGATATAAGCTCCTTACCTTCGAAGTCGTCTCTACACATTACATTTGACAATCAACATCGAAGGTTGGGAACTACTTTACGAGTATTACGAATGAAACGAGCTAGGATCACATCACTGACTGACACGCGACCTGATTGCTCGGCTAATATAGTTAATGGATAAACAAAATAATCCGACTAAAACTAATAAATGAAATGTCTGCCGCAAGAAATATTTCTCAAGCGAATATTAGATGATGAAAATATCAACGGCGAGAGGAAAAAAAGCCGCCTTATTTATCGCTCTGTCCGACTAAATAAATTTCCGACATAGAAAAATACAAATAGCTTTACTTCATTCTGACTCCGACTTTGGAACAACGCGACTCGCAAAAACCCACGAGCAGCGGTCCGTTGTAATGAAGACTAATGACGTCTAAATCTTCCATGATGTTGATTTGAACGCAATGACTTGATCCATTCTAGCCACCCTCTCAGCTCAGCTAAAGTATTATGCAAGAAACATGCAACGCACAACTTTCCTTGTTCCCTGTGCTGCTTTATTTCTTAGTATTCCAACCATATCGCGAATCATGTCCGTCCGATTGATTAACTTCTGATATAAGCTTCCATGATGGCTTTCATTCATACATCAATACTCAATTGAATTTAATAGGGGCGAATGTGCATTGCAAAGGTAGGAGAGAGGGAGAGAGATAGAACAGAGCAAGAAAGGGAATCCGCGTGTTTCTAGTTTCTACTTTATCTGGACATGTACACTAGCTGTACCGTTGCGTGTGTGACCAGCCGTCTGTGGTACAGTACAATAGAATTCCCAGTTGGTAACGCGGTTGCAAAGAGACAACTGGCCGCAGTGAACCAACGAACCAGGAAGGCCGCAAGCAGGACTGAGGACAGACAGTATCAAGTTATGGGACATCAACGGTTCACTAATAAAACTATAGTTGTAAAACAGCTATTATTCCTATTTCATGTTATATAAACACATACCGTTGGTTCATTCGTGTGTTTATTACAAGTCAGTCATTTATTTATATGTTACTGTAAACGCCCGAATACTGGGCAAGTCCTAAGTTTTACTACTCACATTTTAACCCAGGTATTCTTTTACTAGCCTTAGTCCTATCGGTGAGGGTTATTCCTTCTTTGACAATGTGGGGGGCCGGTAGGGCCACCCATACAAGCAGAAACTCTAAATTTCTACTGAAAAGGTACTCAATGCACCTATTGATAATGGTAAAACCTAAAATTGACCGGTAAATTCTAGGATTTAACGGTAAAACCTAGGATTTGCCGTTTTACCACTCAGATTTTAACCCAGGTATTCTTTTTACCAGCCTTAGTCCTATCGGTGAGGGTTATTCCTTTTTTGAAAGTGTGGGAGGCCTGTAACCCCCTCCCACACAAGCAGAAACACTCAATTTCGACGGAAAAGGTATTCAATGCAACTATTGAAATTGTTAAAACCCAGGGTTGACCGGTAAATTTTAGGATTTACCGGCAAAACCTAAGGATTTGTCGTTTTACCACTCAGATTTTAACCCGGGTATTTTCTACCAGCGTTAGTCCTATCGGTGAGGGTTATTCCTCCTTTGGCAGTGTGGGAGGCCGGTAGCCCCCTCCAACACAAGCAGAAACACACAGTTTCTACTGAAAAGGTACTCAATGCAGTTATTGATAATGGTAAAATCTAGGATTGACCGGTAAATTCTAGGATTTACCGGTAAAACTTAGGATTTGCCGTTTTACCACTCAGATTTTAACCCAGGTATTTTTTACCAGCCTATAGGTGAGGGTTATTCATGCTTTGGCAGTGTGGAGGGCCGGTAGTGCCACCCACACAAGCAGAAACACTCAATTCTAATGAAAGTGTATTCAATGCAGTTATTTATAATGGTAAAACCTAGACTTGACCGGTAAATTTTAGGATTTACCGGTAAAACCTAGGATTTGCCAATATTCAGGCTTTTACAGTAACATATATATCTAGCTACTCTGGTTATAATTGTGTTATTAAATTAAATCATCAGTACTTTTGATGATAAGAATTCACTTTAAGTTTAGATATTAAATGCTTCCGGCAAGGATGAGAGTAGAAATCATTCCAAAGCACTAAACATTATTCGGAGCTATACTTGTGTAATATGTCAGTTTGGGATTTACTAAATACTTTGCCGTCTGCTGCGCATTTATCAGATTTAAGTTTGCAAATTAGCAAGATACGCTACTACTGAGAGCGCGCGGGGAAGAAATGAAACGGAAAAGTATGAAGGAACGAACCGAGAAAATCTGTGGATCCGTAAAACGAGCTAGCTTGCTCTAATATGAAACAAAAATATTCAGCAACCAGCATTCTGGTTCTGCTTCTAGTGTATGAGTTTTGTTATGGTCATACCTCCTTGAAGTCTGTGTTAGAATGATCAATAACTCGCCCCGACGGAATTAAAAACCAACAACAGGTTTACTTAATACGATCGCCCGGCGCCTGCACATTGCCATATGGCACGTATGTAAGGGAAAAGATTTATGATCGTCCGAAATGTATACTATATCTGATGTAAATTGGATATTGCCGACAAGTTTGAATCCGCATTAACGTAATTTCAACAAGTCAAACTTGATTTTGGCAATGTGTTCATTAACGTAGAAGCTGAAATTGTTCTCGGATCTCCCAGCGGTTTGGGGTTATCGTTATTAGAAATCAAGTCTTGAGAGTAACTCCTACACTTCGCCAAAGAATCAAAAGTACAGGTATTTGCTTGACTGCTCGCCGTGTATTAGTCATGATTCATTTCCTCGTTATGCCCAGATTTTCTCCCCGATTAATTCTAGGCAATTTAAATAAATGAACTGCTGGTATATGTGCAGAGAACATAGGACGGAATGGGAATATATACCTCGTTTTGAATTAGTGTGGGTTGGGTTTGATTATCCTAAACGAAAACGGCAGCCGTTTCATGTTCTTGTCCAGTTGTAGTTGCCCTGACTGATTTACTGAGATCAGCAAACAAGTCATCCACACTTTTTCAATGTTTTTTTTAAAACAGGGAAATGAATTAATTAGTTGCCATATTATAGTGAGAAAAATTCAAAGCAAGAATTTTGTCTTCAACATTTGTTTAAATTAGATTTAGCTGGTGTATCCAGCATAAGGGTAATAGTGCAGTTTCCGTTTTTACATTAGATTTGAAACTGGTTACGATGACCGCGTCCACTTCCGTCTTTTCGGGTTGGATGTTAATAAGGAGGATAACTGGTTGCATAGACGATCGCAAGGGATTGTGAGCCGCATTCTCATTTGAAATTGCCTTGTCGTTTGCTTACCAGACCAAGCAACATAACAACACAATCCTTACTGAACGGATACGGGATAGTGCTCGTAATACTCAATGCTAGCGTTCTACTTAATATCGGCGTTATTAAAGTCAACGCAGCTGGGCTGATTTCATTCCTGATCCTGATGCTGCCGATGTGCGGTTTTTCTGTTGCACTATCTGAGAAATGCTATTTTCCTCGTGTCGAATAGGCACAATATAACAGATAATGTTCCAACATAGGCATCCTAACAACCTGCACCAATCGAGAACTTTAGTTCGCACGATAAATTCTCTATGCAATCACATTTGTTTGCGTAAGAAAGATGCTCTGAACCGTGTATATATGCCATGGAAAATGCGAACACAAATGTGACGAAAAGTCGGTGTATCTATTGGCAGTGGTGTCATACAGGTATGAATTTCTCTTTGTGAACTTAAGTCGTATGCAAGAATCTAAACTAAGACGCACAACGAAGTCACAGCCGGCAGAAACATAACGCGGCAAAGTACTCTTTGTCATCCATAAAAGTGAGAGACATCTGGGCAAAACTTACCCTTGTTGCCTCAAGTTTCACCTGCGGAATATTTAGCTTTCCTATAGCTCCTTAATTTAAATAACTATGAATAAATGCTAATAATTTTGACGGTTTAACCGCTGCAGCAACATACTAGCTGTGAACAACCACATAGTAAAGAAAAATTTTGTTTAATTCAATTGGACGACGGACGATACCTATAGCAAGGAAGTTTTCGATTGACTCTCGAATACCTACCTATTACAAGGTAATATGACGTGGAGTTCGTTAATGAAGAGTGACTGCCGCGCCGGCCAAATCAATCGCGTTCATCAACGTGATAATTATGCAAGCACCGACGACATCCGTCAGCACCCTGAGTCAGCGTTCAAATTCGTTAGCGGTGCTGATTGCCGCCACGACAGGACACGCCATTCCATTTCACGCTATTGCTTTACGAGATTTACGATTTACGATTATACACGGTGTTCAAAAATAATTAGCGGTGCGTTAATAGATTTCACTCAAACGTAAAACTGATTGATGCCGCATGTGGCTTCAATGGTTATATAGTGGGACTGTCGTCATATCTCGGCCGGAAGCGTTTATAGCCATCGAAAGTTGAAGTAAAAAACATAGCGGTGAGCGAACTTAAGAAGCAGATAAAAGCGCGTCCAAAACAACCTCCGGGTATATACATAGAAGCAGAATATTGCGCGGGTTTGCTTAGTTCAAAAACATTTTTCTGTGTGGAAAAACTTAACGCGACAATATCTAAAGTGAGCAGATCCAGTCGCCCCGAGGAGAGGATCAAACTCAACACGCAAGGCATCAAGGTGCCTCCAGCCTGCTAAAATATGGTTTTATATAAGACCGCTAAAGTACCGCATAAAAATAATAAAGCTGTGAAAAAATATAAAGCAGCGTTGCACACATTCATTGTCATATTTTCATGAATACGTGAATTGAGTAGATATACTTTTCTGTCAAATGTACAACGGAAAGTTATAAAAAAAGCAGCCGTAGCAATAGAAACCCGCCGATGAAGAGTGCGAAGAGTAGTAAAAAAACGCCGAGTCCAAATCTTTGAAACTCATTTCGTGATCGTTTCGGAAAACAGGCGAGCGAGCAGGCGGAGAGCCATGGCAAGTCACAAACAGAGTTTGCTAATGCAATCAAAGACAATCGGTGCAATAAAATTTACCAGTTTTTTTGCACTCGTTACACAATTTAATAGTGCAGAATTCAAGATATCAGAAATTCTTTAAAATAGGCATTAAAATACTAATCAAACCATGTTTTACTATATATTTTCATGATGACTACAATAATCTCTTCGTATTCGGTTGATTATGTTTGTCATAGTTTTTAGGCAGAAGCCGGATTGAGTATGTCAATACCATTAGACGCGGAAGGACAACCACAACCACTCATTGGATTCCACAAATAATGGTGTGCTGGAAGGCTCATGTTAATGCTACCGCCACTGGTGTTCGGATTAAGATACGCACTGGCACCACTTTGTGCTACGTTTTCCCATGCCACACATTCATTTATTCAAATTTAACGTCGTCATATCAACACGAGTTTTTATCATTATTATCGTGTATGCGTGGCAGTGGGGCGACTCGACACGTAAATAAATAGTTTCCCGGCCGGGAGCAGAGCATGAGCTCTCCGTCGTTTGCGACTCGTGCTGCGTGTCTAAGTACGTGATTTCTGCTCGCGCAATCGTAACGGCCACATTAATCACTCACTTTTAACATTTTCATATTCGCATCCATGACTTCCAATAAACTGTGTAAATGAACAAATTTCATTTTTTCCACCTATAATTTTTCGAGATAGTTTAGTTCCAGTTCGCATCACCCATCGGAGTTATCATTCAGTAGCAGTAACCCAGGGGTGGATTGAGACCCCAAGTCATCGAGCTGTTTGGGGCTCCCTTTACTAGTAAAGGATCGCTGTTTTTAAATCTCCATCAGGGCCGAAATTATAGTTCAATAAATTTGATTTACCAAACTGTGGTTTACAACCAAGTCCAAATTATTTAGCGACTACTCCAACAGTCGTGTGTGTAGATCGCAAGAGTCCTTACCAGGAAATTTAATGTCGGTCAACAATCATTTAGCTGTCACTCAATATAGGTACGAGTATGTGGAAGCATCGGGAAAAAGATAACAACTATTGATTTTAGGTCATTTAGTCGGAATTCAGACCTGTCACATGTTAATTAAACATATAGTATAGAAATGCGAAATGTTGGATATAAATAATAGCAAATACTTGTTTCTCTTAATTCCTCTTAATGGAGACAGTTAAATAATGTGAAGATATTTAAAGAGTTTGATGCAAATAACAGGACGAAAGTGTATTGGTGCCGCTGAAACTTAACAAGCAACGATTTTCTTGAATAAGCCACAACAGCAATACGATCAATGCGGGAGCACATCTCCTAGTTAATTAACTCCCGGAAGTATGGATGAGTGGGACATCTTAAAGGCGGCGACATTCGGTAGAGTCCCGCACTAAGGTGCGGTACTTTTGTGAGAGTGAGATTTCGGCAAGCATCACGTATCACGTTTTCGATCGGTTCTTACAAACCTGCTCGATTACTGCATAAATGCCTAGAAAGTCAGACGATGGAGACAATCTTCATAATTTTCAATTATATCATTTTCAATCGCGGCCATCGTCATCGTTTGGTATAATAGTTGCGGGTATAGGTAAACCATAAGGCATAAGCAATTGTATCTAGTGAATATGTAAGGCAATGTGACAAGATGAATGGGATGCAATTTGTTATGGTTGTAGCTGTAGGTGAGGTCGGTGCCGGAGGTTAGCCCATAATAACTTCACTACCCAGTATACATGGGTTCACCCGTATATTTATGTTGCGGGTCGCGACATCCCATTTGTCTTGAAGGTCCATATGAGCCTACCCTGATAGGCTTGATATTGTCCTATGGAAATGGACCAATATTGTTCTATGGATGCGGCGCACTTTTCTGCTCGAACAGAAATTTAAATTGAAAATACTTTGAATGAAGTGGAATTAAGTTCGTATATAAGTATCGACATAAATCAGAGCGCGTTCGATTCTTTGGTGAAAAAGAAGAGAAAATAATAATGTCCTTACTGTTCGTTCTCTAAAGGCGCTATCACGATTCGACGATTTACTTGTATTTTCAGGCCGATCGACCCATTCGAATACCAAGGTACGATACAAGATTGACTATAGTTGTTGCAGTTGTTGCTCTTGGTATTTGTTTCGATCGACCGTTAGTTGCTATTAATTCGAATAATATACCTTCCGTAAATTACCTTGAGAATATTACGTGATAGGCTAACAGTAGGAAGTTTGCACTAGTCTTATCTCCTGAATAAGTGCCAGTTCAGAATACTGACACTGACACTAGTTATTCAAGTGTCTGAAACTTAACTTGCTAGCCACAATCCTTACCAAAATAGTATTTCATCTCATCTTCTAAAGGTATATTTCTGGCCTGTCCCGTCATCCATTAATACCCTTGTTCCCTTCTATATACAGAATATTCATTTTTCGAGTGGCCATGGAGATTTACATGTTAAAAAGTTTAGGTTGTGTTAAAGGGTTTCCTGCGCAATAGTTTGCAAAGAAAAAAATCAAATTCTTAATTTGGACCATTTTTAACTCATTCTAATAATTTTTAATACCGGTCATGGTCCGATAGCTAAAAAAAAAATTTAAAAAAGTGAAAAAAATTTGAAAATTACATTGTAGGCAACATTTACTCAGATCAATAAAATTTCAAATTTTTTCGGACCGTGGCCTGTATTAAAAATTATCAGAATGGGTTAAAAATGGTCCAAATTGAGAGTGTGATTTTTTTCTTTGCAAACTACTGTGCAGAAGACCCATTAACACGACCTAAACTTTTTAACATGTAAATCTCCATGGCCACTCGATAAATGAATAGTTTGTATAACAAAGTGGTTCAAAAATATTTGCACTGAGAAAAAAATGTGTATACAAGTTTCTAACAACTTCAAGAACATTTCTTACAATATGTGTCCAAAATAGGGACAGACATGCATAAATTGAAAGTGTAATATAACGGTCTATAATATATACAGACTCTTTTCCCTGGCGCGTCTCCTGGATGTCTATTTTTTTCTACCATTACTACGGGTGCTGACAATGGAGAGCTAGAATGCTTATAATTACACCTTGTTCAAGTAGTTTATTTATCTCTTTAGTATTTATTTTTTGTAAGCGGAACCCTTAGAACCCTTAACTTTAGTTGTCGAAGTTAATTGTTGTCCCTGTATTAAAAAATATGTATATTTTCTAATACAAAGTTGTTCAATTTGCGTTGCCTAACTTTTTAACAGAGTACTTATAGGACTCTACCATTAAATAGTTTTAAAATATCAGCCAATTGTACGCCATGTTTTAACGTTGGAGTGGAAAAATTTAACTATTTTGTTGACTATTGTATTACAAGTTTTTGACTAATGCGAGCGACTCTTAGAAAAAGTGATGTATCCTATTCTACGAAGTGAAGATATAGTTTGATTTTTCCCAATAATGTCATTTAATGTTGGCAATTGCATTTGTTTTTCAACAGCGGTGTTTTAAAAATGCGAATATCATTTTTTCCGTGTGCAACCTGCACTTCGTATATACAAATATATAATACGTACTTGTGTCGTCGTTTCTTACATTTTCTCATCTCTATTTACAACCTACATTTCAGTGTGTTGCTTTGGCGATAGGGTACAGTATATTGTGAGTAAAGAAAGCTAGTTTTTGTCTTTTCCCGTGTAGCAATAGGTATCACGCAGCGGGCTCATAAACTCGTGTAATAGCTCTAGCGCGGAATACATAGACGTATGAATATTGCTCTGCTGGCTGAATTATACGAGAACAGGTTGCAAAAAAGATTGTTCCGGCCTTATTTTCAAGAAGATGTCGAAGACGAGAAAATAATTGCATTCGCAGTTTACTGAATAGTCGCAAAGACCGAGATTGTAAATAGTTGTTAAGTATAGTAAGAAATAACTCACCAATGGTGGCAAGCACCAGGGGCACGAGCGTAACCAGCGGCGAGGCTGTTGAGGGGTCCAGAAACATCCTTCACATCTCCAGTGCTCGTCGGAATCTGTAAAGGAACATATAAGTTAGTTATGAATAAACGACTCTCGAGAGCTAGACTATAGAGCACTAAGCGACATGTGGCTTAGTGTGGAAGGAACGGTTAGAGGCGAGAAAAGCTCATTAACCCCCGCAACACCACAGACCATCTAGTCTAGAATTTCATCGGCGGCTTGAGCTTTGGCAGTTTCAGTTTGGTTGTCTTTTACTCAGCGTGTAGACGCATCAACTGAAGACATCTGAATACCCTATTGCGCCTAGTCTTTTGCTTCATCGCCTTCTCGGATATAAATTATACGTGCATCTTGGCTAATAGCAAACGGGCGCATCGCGGATTGTCGTTACGGGCCACCCGCGCCAGCCGCCGACTTTCTAAACGAGATATGCTGGAATTATGCCACGAACAGAGATCATCAGCATATAGCGGCATAGTAAGCAAAAATCCGGCCATTCTTAATGACCAATGAATTAAGGAAGTATTCGAGGAGTAGGATAATGGCGCAGTAATGGCCAGGAATAATTTATCATTGTCTTTGATTCGGCGGACAGTAAACGGCAGCCCTTAACGCGAGACGAAGTTGAAAGAAGGATAGCAAGCCCAGTCCCAATTTCTGTCGCCAAATGGCAGAGCCGTAAACGTAAAACCCGATTTGTCAGTGAGCATGCACGTAAACACTTTTAGTTCTGCGTTCGGCTGATGTCTCTCGACATTGAAGCCGCACTTTTTCGTACTAAAATGGCTATATCTTGGCACTGCTATTTCGTACAGGTAATGAAACTCGCGATACTTGGGGAAACCAATATGTTACGATGCAGAGATCTCATCCCTATCTCCAAATCATTCAATCTGATCTGAATACTGTGGATGTTAGTAGCACGCAAGTTTTTCACCCTTAATTCCCATTTCCTCTGGCTGCGAGCTTTGTTCGCTGACAAGTTTTATCTCTTAGACGGCGATGTTGTGTTATATTCAATATCGGTTGCGGATCGTCATACCCATTACTCAGCGGCCGGGCGGGACCCCGCCGTTCCGTTGAGTTCCGTTCGGTTCTCGCCGTCGGCACAAATCCCGATGTATGTCCTGATTTACACCCACATAACAGCCTTTCCATCCCAATCATAGACGTACATACACTATACGACTTTGCAATGTACGAGACATAGTTACACAGCCTCACAAACTGCGAGCATCAGTGATGAGTGAGTGAAATAACACATCGCAAAAAAAAACTAAAGTAAACTGCCGCTAACTGATAAATGCGTCAACCAACTTATAATTGAAAAGTTCGTACTCTTGATGGATTAGATTTTTTTTAAATATATATATGGGGTCAAATATTTAGCCTTGCTGACAGATATCACAATTTTCATTTTTCATTCGGCATTCCCAATCTCGGTGCGTCGTCGGTCCTTGGTCCCATTCAATTCAAGATGATAAATAAAAGAATCCCTTCAAGAACAAACAGTGAGCTAGAGCTCTTCTGTCAGATATTAGTTGAGGAATTAAAAGTTGAGGCGTTGTCAGCTGGTTCAATGTGGTAGAGCGATAAGTCTAGGACGACAGACGAACAAGAAGGAGAGAGGACGCCGCTTCTGAACTCCGATCGCAAAGAGGAACACGGTGTAAGCGGTCGGATTGCGGAAGTATTAGTTACCTGTGTTATTGTGAGTACTCGTGAATTGAGGTTTAAATCCAGGGGAATGAGTAAAGCGCACCTCACGTAACATATGTGTCGGATATGGGACATGAAATTTCTGGAAAGTGCCCGTTACGCATATACGAACACCTGCCCAAAGGGCAAAATATCGGACACTACACGATGATAACGCGCTAGTAAAGGCTATTTATCACACGCTCACTTGATTTACTATCGCCGTACTTTCATCAACGATCAGAGGGTCGTGCACGAAGTGTTTAATTAAAGCAGGCGCAACTATAGGACGCAACACGGGTGCGCGCGAATGACATGTAAATAAACCGTATTATCGCGTAATAGATAACCCTCATAAATAAGCAAAACTAATAAGCCTTTTTGGTGAAAACCACGCGTAAAATCGGATGGCCAAAGTAGTTTATGCATCAACAACGAACGATTTACCATCAGTGATGAGGTGGGTGGACTCAACTGTTACACCAGACTGAACTGTTATATGTACATATAGAGGATGTCATAGTCATCAAAGCGTGTAACTTGCTAAACCCTATTTAGATTTGATCGAAATTAATTTTGAACTTCATTATTATCGGTGAAGTCTATATAGCCCAGTCATTGACAATATCTGCGGACTAGGAGTGACGTAAAGGATATGAAAATGGACACTGCTTGTCATCCAAGACAAGAATTACCGTTGACGCGATAATAGAGTGGCGCGGAATCTTCGCTTCGACTCACAGACACCCTCCCAGCTTCTAGCCTAGTCGGCGAAATACCGCACAGATCAAGATATATACCTATAAGTGATGAAAATAGAAGGAACAGACAAGCACAAGTCTAGATGCTAAAGTTTAGCAAAAACCGAAATGTATTTTTTATGATGTAGCAAGAGGAAATTGACAAGAGTTTAGTGAAAACAACTGAGTGTATTATTTCCACATCCACGGCGTTCCAGGCCTTGCTCTATACAACTGAGCTACGGAGGAGTTATCGCAACAAGCGAAGAGAAACCATCTAATTAGAGTCGCGGCATCGAAAAACGTTGCAAATTAAATCAGCTTTGTTCCAAATGCTGTAGAACGAGGAAATTGACAAGAGTTTAGTGAAAACAACTGAGTGTATTATTGCCACATCCACGGCGTTCCAGGCCTTGCTCTATACAACTGAGCTACGGAGGAGATATCGAAACAAGCGAAGAGAAACCATCGAATTAGA
>JARJEB010007043.1:0-12583 GCA_030264535.1 Liometoxenus newtonarum
TCCTTTATCCTGCAAACAAAAAGCTTGTTTCAATTCAACACGAAGAGATCCAAAAGAATCGATGAATTGCAAAAATTAATCAGTTCTTTTAGTATTTATAGTCCGCAAAAAGTAGTAGGAACAGGTCTGTGATTTGAAATCATCATGTGAACTAGGCAAAAATGAAACTGAAATAATTTTTTACCTGAAGTGATAAAACCAGGGAATCCAACGTTATATCTGAGCGATGACTGACTTCATGTATTTTATCCTGCAAACAAAAAGCTTGTTTCAATTTAACACGAAGAAATCCAAAAGAATCGATGAATTGCAAAAATTAATCAGTTCTTTTCGTAATAATAGTCCGCAAAAACTAGTAGGAACAGGTCTGTGATTAGAAATCATCATGTAAACTAAGGAAAAATACCTTATATTTAATTTATATCAATGTAATGAAATAATTACCTGAAATGATGAGAATAGTCAGTCAATCGAACCCTACATATGAACAACGACTTCTTGCTTGTCCTGCAAACAGAAAAGTTAATTTCAGCACTAAAAATCCAAAAGAACGAAGAACTGATGAATTGCAAACAACAAATTTAGTCCTGAAAAATTATTAGGAATAAATCTGCGCTTTTCATCATTTAATATCTAATTCAGTCAGTAAGTTGAAAAAAAAATACAACATAGTATTGACTGTATTAAGGAAAATTAAGTAATTATTACCTGAAATTAATAGCCGATGGGCGTTGAACGTTCAAACATGAACTTCCAAGTCATAAACATGTAGAGGCGTTTCGTAAATGTAAATGTAAATGTCGCTAAGTGAATATATCTGCAAAAAGAATATGAAATAAATGATTAATAACAGACACATGAAAAATGTATCAATGTTCAGTAAATTGTAAGTCTTCAGACCTGTTGAGCTCATTGTTTACCATCAAAGTAATTTCTGGACAATTTATATCATCATTTAATCAGTTTACAAGAAGATTTTTCTTTGACAATGAAAAGTATTTGTTTTAAATTTAAAAACAAAAATTAAATAATTATTTACCCGAAATGAAATAACCGGTGAAGTTTCAAATATCTTCCAAGCATCAAGTAGGTCTTCCTCTTAATTTCATGAGCTGAAAGTATCTGCAAAGGGAATATGCGATTAATAACAGGGAAACATACAGGAACATTGTTTGCTAAAATGACCTGTTTGAACTTGAAGTAATTTATGGACTTAATGTATCATCACTTAAATTAAACAGTTAAAAAAAACTAAAAAAAAGTTAACGTAAAATTTTGAGTATTGCTTACATTTCAGGCGAAATGGTTTTTCAAATTATTCTTGAAATTTAATTTTCAGGTCCTGTAACAACAGTTAAATATCAGGCCAATAAGTGTAAGTTTCTTATTCATATGTAATGTTCCTGATCATCCTTTGGTTTCCGTTTATAATGCAATCGTAACCATACACAAGAAAAGAATATAATGTTCCCACTACGAGCACACCTTGTCCACTCTAAGTTATGAACCTGGCCGGCTTAAAATGTGTGGGGTATGAAATGTATAAAAGGAAATGGTACTTACTTGCGACATACAGGTTCAATGATTGTTCCAAACCAAAAGAACGGCGACTGGTTGGAACGATTTAACCACCACCACGATGGATAGCATCACTCTATAACTGGTAACGTCGTAGGTGTTGAATTGGCTGTTCGTTGAAAACTAGCAATGATACAATCGACCAACGATCTAAAGTCGATGAATTAAAGTTAAAAATAATCGTTGTCGTTTAAAATGAAAACTCACCCTAAAGTTGGAATGCAGTTCTACTAGTTGATTGTCATGTTAAATGAAAGACTCAATAAAATGTAAAAATAAACAATAAAAATTGACATTTATTGCCTTAAAAACAAATTAACATATTGAGTTCCTTCATTTCAAAATTGTTTGCTTTAAATAAATTAAACGTAACGGTTTATTGGTTTAAATTAAAGTTTTAATATATTTTAATCGCTCATTTTCATCTCTTTGCGGGCCAAATTTACTTCAATAGATAAGAAAATATAGTTCGTTTTACCCACTGGAAACAAAATATCATGCATTGAAGCTTGGTTTATTTCCCATATATTTGTTTTAAGAGTTAAAATAATAATTAAAAAAAAATATGATAATGTTCTTAATAAGCCGCCTGTACATAGTTATTAGTTCATGTTCACCGATTCACAATTAATTTTGAGTTTGTATAATAAAAGAAAAACTGAGGTGTGTTCGATTTTGGTTTTTCGTTATCGATTTTAGTTTTTATTTTGAATCTTTCAAACTTTGTACAGATCCTAACACACCCTGACGTTTACATTTTGTCCATATATTGTGAAAGGTCTGGAAGACCTTCCTTAAGACCCTTCCTCTTACGTGTTTCCTGCAAGAAAATAGCAAAAACATGTTTAAAATTACGTTTCCAACACGTTATTTAGTAATGTACGTCCCCTAGGATTTGGGTAAATAATATTATTTCCCCAGAACGGAAACTAGAGAACGGAGTTGATCTACCATTAATCGCAAACAACAATTGTATAACATTGCAATTATCGTTGTCAGGATATGGCTTTGGCTTGATTTGCAATTTTATCAAAATCGAAACTAATTTGGATTTTATAATCAAGGTTCGCCTGAGCAGATTTGCTTCAGTTTTTCGCTGCCCAGCAAATTTGTATTCTTATCTTACCTGCACAATCGCGTACGGCCTGGATCCAAGTTCCAACGGATCACCTGGCAAGATCTGCCAATGATCGAATACGCATTGCGGGAAGGCTTGGCCACCAGTATTGGAACGGAGATCGGCGGTGAAACCGAACGATTCATTTACAGGTAAGTAAGCCTTGACGACGAACATAGGTGTACCGGTGACTTGCATTTCTTCGAATACGTGACCACGTCTTCTGTTCAATACACCATAAATTCCACCAACGGCAGTTTCAGGACACTATTTTAAATGAAACAACGACTTGATTAAATATTGTGGATGTAGATGTAAGTGTTCCTCATCGATCTTTGGCTATCGTTTATAATCAAAACGTAACCATGCACACGTTGAGAAATTAATGTTCCCACTACGAGCACACCTTGTTCACTCTAAGATACGAACCCGGCCGGCTTAAAATGTGTGGGGTATGAAAATGAAGTGGTACTTACTTGAATTTCACATTGATATACAGGCTCCATGAGTCTAGGATGAGCTGTAAGTAGACAAGCGTACAAGCAACGGCGAGTGGTTGGAATGATTTGGCCACCACCACGATGGATAGCATCGGCGTGTAGAGTAACGTCGTAGATGTTGAATCGGACACCACGTAAGTTTTCTTCGGACAAGACACCTTCCTTGGCGGCCCATTGGAAACCAGCGATGACGGAATCCTTGATTTCGTTAAGGTATTGTACACCCTTGGTACAATCGACGACGATGTTAGGTCCGGTGCCATCGGGACCAAAGCACCAGATCTTACGCGCTTCAGTGACATCATAGTCGTATTTTTCACTCAAGTAACGACCACGCACCTTGAAGTCATCACGTGGATTGACATTACCATCATCGATGTCTTCCGGCAAACCATCAGGCATCGGACAGGCTCTCATGAACAATCTGTTGTGCTTGTTGGGAGATTTCGACAGACACAACTGGTCTGATTCTTCACTAACGGTCTCACGGTATGAAACAACTGGGTCAGATTTCTTGATCGGAATGCAAGCATGATCGTCTTCCAAATCTTTCAAACAGATTTCCAAGTGCAATTCACCGGCGCCGGCAATGATGTGCTCGCCGGATTCTTCGATGATACATTGCACCATAGGATCGGACTTTGCCAAACGTTTAAGACCTTCTACAAGTTTAGGCAAATCAGCTGGATTCTTAGGTTCAACAGCAACACGCACAACAGGCGATACAGAGAACTTCATCACCTTCATGTTGTGGGCATCCTTGAAAGTCGAGATGGTACCAGTTTTAACCAAGAATTGATCGACACCAACCAAACCACAGATGTTACCGCATGGGACATCTTCAATGGCTTCGACGTAACGACCCATCATTAGAATGGTACGTTGGATTGACTTCTCGTATAAATCTTCCTTTTTGCCAGGGGTGTAGTTGGGACCCATGATACGAGCCTTTTGGCCTGTAGCTACCTTTCCGGAGAAAACGCGACCGAAAGCGTAGAACCTACCCTTATCGGAAGTCGGCACCATTTTTGATATGTACATCATGAGTGGGGCGGTAGGGTCGCAGGTCTTTACACCGATAGCAGCTTCGTCATCATGTGGGCCTTCGTACAACATTTCCATACGATATTTCTGGGCGACGACTGGAGATGGTAAGTGAATGGCAATCATCTGAAGTAAAGCTTCGCCAGCTGGCAACCAAGTTCTCATAACGATCTTCAACAATGGTTTGCCGTCCTTTTCTTTGTCTTCGTGTTTCAGGACGATGCCCAATTTTGGTAACAGCGCCTCATATTCTTCTTTCCTGCAAACAATGATTAAATTTTCAATTCCAAAAAGTCAATAGTGAATAGTCATTAATGACAAAAAAAACTTCCGTCCTCATAAATTAGGTGTATTTGCATCAAAATGCTTAAAAAAACTTACTTGTAATTCATAATCGAATCGAAGACCTTGTAAATGGGGTCTAAGATGTACATACAGAATGAGCGTTTGTTGTCTGGTTCCTTTTGCTTGGCCCACTTCTTGGTCTTGCCGTTGAAGAAGTTTTCTCCCCACAATCTGTTCATTAGCTTAACGTTGTCAATCTTAAATTTCTCAGCGTACATTTCAGCGAATTGTTTAAGAGTGAAGGCCCAGCCGTGAAGACCAGAACCAAAACCGACGGAACCCTTGCTTGGATCAACCTATTCAACAAAAACTAATATAAATACAACAAAGTTCAATGACACGTACAAACAGGAGAATAAACGGAAAGTGTCTGTACTGAAGGAAATTGCATTCAACATAAACCGATGAAGCAAGGCAAATAGTAAACGTTTACTCTTCGAGTCCTTATTTTAGTAGTTACAGCATCAAACGAAATAACAACTAGTATGAACTCGATGGCAGAAGCAATGAATAGAATGATAAGATAAACTTACGCGAACTTCACCCATTGGACCACTGTCGTCGGAATAGGTAGCGATGATAACGTTGACGTTTTCAACGATACGTTGGAAGGTTTGGTACAATTCTTCAGATTCTAATTGAAGTTCCAAAAGTGCACGGTCCATCTTGTTCATGAATAAAATCGGCTTGATACGTTCAGCAATGGCTTGACGAAGTACGGTTTCAGTTTGTACACATACACCTAAGTCCAAAGGAAATAAATTAACAATATGAAAATATGGAAACGAAAAATTACATCAACAATTGCGTGAAATAAGATTCGAGTGTGGCGATTGTGCCGTAGCAAAGTGCCCCAAACGAACATAAAGATAGAGGTCCTGTGGCAGCGTTTAAACACAATCGTTACATAATCTCCTTCCATTAACGCACTGTCTTTCTGTCCTTGCATCTGCAGCATATAAAACGAATTTCATATACTGACCCGTGCTATAGAGAGACTCAAACGTGCTGGAAGGTAGTATGGACAACTTGAAGGAAATATTAGTGTTAATTAAATTAAATTACCTGATACGCAATCAACAACAACCAAAGCTCCGTCAGTTACACGCAAAGCGGCCGTTACTTCTGATGAGAAATCAACGTGGCCGGGGGAGTCGATCAGGTTGATTAAGAAACCCTTAACGTCTTTCTCGCGTTGATCTGGGTTCGTAATGAAAACCAAATCTTTGTCTTCCAGTTCGAAATACATAGAGATGGCACTGAAATTGATTAATAAAAGTTAATCATTGGATATTACTGGAAATTAACGTACGGCCAGATTGTCATATGTTGGATAAATATTAAAGAAACTTACGTAGACTTGATTGTAATACAACGTTCCTGTTCATCCTTACGTGTGTCAGTAAAACGAGTTTCTCCAGCTTTGGCTCCAGCAATGATACCGGCCTTTGAGACAAGGGAATCAGTCAATGTGGATTTGCCATGATCAACGTGAGCAATGACGGACATGTTACGGATATTCCGTTTCTTGTCCATCATGCCACGAATTTCGTCTACAGTAAAGTTAACCTGCAATAGAAACATAATTAGTCTCATGGATAACATGTATCCACAAATATTAAGTTTATTCAATAATTGGTTGTGCATCAATTCGCACTTAAAACGTTTCATTTGAGCATTCGGTGTTGACATATTGAAAGGAACATAAAAATGTGCAACTGTGCATTTTGTACGCGTGTATAAATTGCCGTTGCACTCCACAAAGGCCACTCACCATATTTGTATCAACTTATTGAAAACAACACACACGAATCTCGAAAGTATTTGTTAAAATTTACTAATGCCACGATAAAATGACGTTCGCGACATTCATAGAAAACTACTTGATAAACAATAACCGTATCCACGCCGAACAATCCGTACTTATAAGCTCAACGGTTTCGTATTCTTGTGCAACATTACTACATGTTAAGTTTTATCCATGAAATTATTTCAATCCTATGAAAATACACACACGTATCGATGCAGCGAGAAATGCACTCTAATACTGTAATCCGAATATGTTAAAATAATACTTGCCATTTTGGATGTTCCTTGATTTCGTTAGCAGTATCGAAAAAACACAATCGCCAGTTATGGCGCACTCCCCGTAAAAAGGATGAGGCAAAGTAGAGTTCTTGCCACGAAGTGTACGGTCTCGATGAGGACGCCACTAGTCACATGCGTCAACCAATCAGAAGCAGACTTCCAATGGCCGATGAAATCTGCCAAACAAAAACAACTGCCAAAAGACGAAAGATTAATCGTGAGCAGTGAGCGTGAGAAAGTTTCGAATATTTTAGGTTTACTCTCATATTTAGGAGATTTTCTCTGCCCTATATACACTGTTAAAGAGGCTTTTGATAAATTATAGGCGCTCTTTATACCTGCGTTTGAGGGTACGAAAAATTTGACGCATGTGTACTGCATTTTTTGCCATGTGCTGCAATGTTGTGAAATTTTATAGCGTTTTCGACTCGTGAGTTATATTCACTTATTGATTGCACTGAACAAATGTTTGAGATATTTTATCGATCACCAGTGCAACTTAATGGAGATGTTCCACGTTTCGTCATGATGACGTCACGCATCTAATTTTAAGCAGCTTATCTGGACCACTCTGACCACTCTATAAAGGAACACCTCTGCACCGCCAAGGTTTCAATTGCGTTCGTTCGAGTGCTTGTTCTCGTTGTGAACGCAAACGAAAATCCGAACGCGAACGAATAAGATTAGAGCCATGGATTTGCAGAGGTGTTGCAATTGTACGGCATTTTGGTCCGGATCAGCTGTTCCATTAGAAGGTCAAATAGGTGATCCGGGGGACATGGAACAATTACATTGCCAATTTTCTGATTTAATGATTATATGCTTAATTAACGCATGTTCGTCTTGTTTAAGTTTTTCAACTCAAGGACACGAAATGTACACTGAGTGCAAGTTCAGAGCTGTTTCTAGTGTTTTCTAGTGTCAGTGCATGTACTCGTCAGTGTCAGTGCATGCACTGAGTGCAGTTAAGTCGAAAGCACTATTAAACTTTGAAATTACTGGCTGCATGATTAGAATTGCAAGTAATTCAAGTAACTGAATTTAAAGTTAAAACAACGTTATAACAACTTAAATTGCTTCCTGTTTAAAAACGGTGCTTCCCTGAACATTTTGGTATTGGACTTCCTTACTCAGTTTTTCATGTAGAATCTGCCATTTTTCGCTGTATCGTTTGGTCTGGGACACCCTGTATATACATACCTTCGGTATGTGGCCGGAAAGTAAAGACGTTAAAATAACTTTGCTATGGAAATTTTGACAAACAAAATAAAAAATACGTCATCGCAGAAACAACCAAGAGCGGATCGGCCTGGCAGGACACCGGCAAAATTCCCGGTGGGCCGGTCATTATTGGGCCGCCGGTCCCATTATTTTAGAACAATATTAAGTTTAATATTATTGTAAAACTCAAAAGACATATATGAAGGGCCGATTTGTAAATATTTTCCAGGGCCGATAACTTACTGCCAATCCGTCCCTGGAAACAACCACTGTACTGACAGCACTACATTCACTTCTCGCAAAATGTTCACACGTACCGCAACAATTCACATTAAATATAATAAGTTACGTTGTTCGTTAAGTGAGATCGCAAACTGCCTAATATAAATATATTTTAAGCCAGAATTCACGTAATCTATTTCTAATATGTTTTTTATGTCTAAAGTAAAAAGTAAATTACGAAGATAATACGTTTACTTACTCCTACATACAAATTTAAATCATGCTCTATCTACGTTTCACGGAAACGTAATGGTTTCAATATTGATATGATATATGCGTATATTACATCCAAAAGTACATACATTGTAAATAGTAGCAAAGACAGAAAAAACACAAATTATTAATATTCAGTAAAGGATGGTTTACGATTGACATAATATAAGATTTGAGATGAAATAATGCAAAAGATTTAAATATAAATATTTATGATTAATGACATTGAACTATATACATTTAAGTGACGCAAATTCGTTTTTAGGCAACTCGTTATCGTTCATTCATTCGACGAGTAGGAGAAGGAGAGCTTTACTAACAATATTTTCCTCTCGCTTTCATTCGGCCGCCGTGCGAAACTGCGACGAGAAAAGATTACTACCATAACATGTCATACGCGAGATCATACGTCTATTATTGCTTTCGCCATCATTCGGCGTGCGAAGAGAAACGATTACCCACCAATCATCGTACTCTCTAACTCTGTTGCCCCTGACACAAATTTAGTGCACCGTGCACACGGGCAGGGCCTTTCCAGTTCGTATATAGTTCAATGTTAATGACGCATATCAAAAGTAAAGCAAATAACCTCAAAAATAATGGCAATCTCAGTCATCATTTCCGTCACCATGGTTACGTAGTTGTTGAACAGTCGTGCTATGCTGGCTCATTTTCAACCTCATTGGCTAGGAATAGGAAATATTCCATAAGAGAACTTCAATGTTAAGCCCTTAAGTCAAAAGACTAAGTCCGCAAGCATAAACCATAACATTGCAATTTAAATACTTGAACTATTTATGTTATATCCATAATATTATGTCAATCATAATCATAAACCGTTTCTTATAGCTCCTCGCACGAATTCTCGACAAATTTGGATAAACTGTTTCGATTGGTTGCACATAGCTAGTATGACACATATTTGTCAAACTATGTCAAGTATGTTGTCAAACTATGAAGTTTGTGTTTAAATTTTAATTAGCAACGACTTCTTTTTATCATAGAATCAAATGTTGGAAATAATTAAATAATAGATACCCGAACGTTAGAGGATGAATCGGGGAAGAAAATTTGCAACAAAGATGCACAGTATGCATCAAGTTGTGTTAAGGTGAGTTAGGTGAGTTCATGTAATGAACATTAAAGTGCACGGTAGTTGCATCAAACTGATTCTGAATAAAGAAAGGAAACCGGTTCCCTGGACCGCTTCTTTGAATTTGTATAGTATTTGTGGATTTGTGTTGTAGATTTGTAGGTATAAAAAAGTATATTCGTTCTTTCGTTCATTCATAAAAATACGATCAGTCGTCAAGACGATCGTCAACATGACTTTACTGTTATGTAATTAAGGCTTGAAGTTAAATAACCACTTATGTTTACTTGTAGATATATGTAGATATATATGTAGACATATATTCCACTTCCTATGCATGTAGGTATATTAAGTATAGTATTTTCGAAAAAGCAGATAAAGTAAGAAATAAGTTCTGAAGAATGAAATGTATGAAAGCAAGATGAATGGTTGGAAATGTATCAAATCTTTATGTTTTTTATGCCTACAGAATTCAGTTCAGGTCAGTACAATTTGCGGCACTGTAGTTTAAAAATGTACAGAAAGTGTTAGTGCATAATATTTGACCAATTTGTATAAACGCAATGTAATACGTGTTTACCGGTCTTATTTGGGTGGAATTCAGCACAACGTCAGTACAAATTATGACAGGAAATAATTAGTTTCGTATTCGAAAATATGTGCAAACGATTTATACTTATACCATATATAATATAAATATTTTTTGTTATGTGTGTATGTGCATATGTGTGAACAAAATTCCGGACAAACCAAGGAACGAATCGGGATAACATTTGATATCTGGGCAGCTGGGCTGCTGTCCCTTTAGCCCAAACCATTTAGCTGACCTGAAGGTCAAAACACAAATTTGTATATAATTGGCAAACAGAAATTCTTCACAGTTCAACGCCTATATATTGTGAGATATTTAATTCCTAATGGCGACGGTCTAACATTCAAAAATTCAAAATTTACAATAAAATATTATATGAAACAGATGAAGATTATATGTAATATACAGGATGTTTTAAATATGCAGTACACAGGTTGTTTCTAATATTTAGAAATATGCCTCTGCACAACCTTCCGGCCATGTACTCCACGATTTCATACAACTCGAAAATCGTAAAAGTATTTTTGATCGGAAAGTGGAATTAACAGTGATTAGATTTTGATATCACTAAATTTCTGAGGAATTTCCAGTTTCCATATTCAAAATTACTTTCAAAAAGCGCCAGAGGTAGTAGGAACGACAGAAGGTCGAATCAGAAGGGACCCACCAGCAATGGGTCGGATAGGAGGTCATACAGAAGCGGTGACAGGAATGATGGCCCCAGAGCACCCACGATGAGACAGACCCGATTAAAAAAGCATGTGGTCAGACAGCTCGAGCGGCTCCTGGGGTCTATCACCCCGGAAGAGACCCGCTCTTGGTCGCACGTCCTCTGCGAAACACAGTTACAAGGACGTTCTCACCAACAACCTCCGCGTAGCTGTCATAGATCGGAGGAACCCATTGGGTAAAATTACAGACGAATAAGCGTCAAATATTAAGGCTTCTCTTGTAAGCGCAATTAACAGCCAATGAAACGACAGGTTTAGCACCAAATTTACCCGCTACAACCACACAGGGGAAATTGTACGGATAACCTGCACGGACGAGGCAGGCAAGAAATGGCTAATAGGCACTGTCTTCTAACTGCCCATAAATGCGGACGGAAACCTTTACTTAGTTCAGGCAGACAAAGAACCTGAACTGACATGAGCTTCAATTTTTGTCCCCGAAACTAAAATTGAGGACATAGAGAAGGTCCAACTGAGGCTGGCGCCACACAACGCTGAGCTTCAAGTAAAGAGCTGGAGTCTCTTCCACAAGGAGGCCAAGGAGGACGGTATACTCGTCGTCGTTGGTATCCCCAAGGAAGATGCGGACATCATAAGGGAAAAGGACGACAGGGTGTACTACCTTCTCTAGGCCCAGAACATGCATTTACATAACTAAATCTATTTCAGGAACTATAATGGAAGAGTTGAACTCAATCGATCTGACGGTCGTAAAAGTCAAGGTGGAAAATGGCGGGGAAATCCTTCTCGCCTCGCTCTAACTTCCTCACGAGGTCAAAAGGCTTCCGCCAACACGAAAATTCGTCAACGATTGAGCTAATCATTGGATATGACGCAAACTCTCACCACACAGTGTGGGGTAGTACCGACACAAACAAGAGAGGCCAATCACTACTGGACTTTCTGGGCACCACAGAACTCGCTATTATGAACAGAGGTAGTGATCCCACGTTTATCAACAGAATAAGACAAGAAGTTATCGACCTAACTATTGCGTCCAAAACCATAGCTAAAATTGTACAGAACTGGCACGTATCTGACAAACTATCCATGTCAGGTCACCGCTAGATCCAATTAAAACTAACAATAACTCTCCAAAGACCAAGACCATATCGATCCCCAAGGAAGAAAAACAGGGACAAATTCAATGAAATCCTAACCGAGGAAACTCGAAGCATTACTTCACTGGGGAAAATCAGTACAAATACAGATCTGTACGAAAGAACTGCGAACTTAACATCGATGCTCATACGGTGCTATGAATAAGCCTGTCGCCTCCGGACCCCCAAAGTCGCCGGCAGACCAAACTGGTGGTGCAGGCAATTGGAGATCCAAAGGGACAATACGCGCAGATCTTCCAATAAAGCTAAAGTTAGCAGAGATGCCCACGACTGGGCTTCATACAATGCGAATCAACGCACCTACAAAGATATGCTACGGCAAGGAAAGCGCAAATCATGGCAGAAATTTTGAGAAAGTATAACGAGCACATCCGAGAACGCACAGCTTCACAAAGTACTCTCAAAGAACGCAGATATAACACCCAATCGGCTTAAAAGGACTGAAGGGACTCAAACATCAACCCACCTTGAAACGATCACAGAACTAATGCTTGTTCATTTTCCAGATTGCAAAGAATATATACCCAACAGTGAAGATGACAGGACGGTGGAGGGCGCAAACTCATCACTGGCTGAAGCATGCTGTTCGAAAATAAGATAAGACGGGTCGTCTCGTGTTTCTCACCCTACAAGGCAGCAGGCGCGGATGGTATATTCC
>JARJEB010007051.1:0-25081 GCA_030264535.1 Liometoxenus newtonarum
TGACACTAGTTGTTTTGGTTGGAATTGTTCGACATGTAACCTCCCGTGCGACTTGCATTTGACTTTTGACTCTGCGTTCGGCTTGTTCACAACTTCACAAGCAACAGTATAGGTATAAAATAAGATGTGCGCCCGTATTATTACTCAGACTCGGGTATATGACACAACACGTTACGAATACTATTTTTCCCACTTTATATTTTATTCAGTTTTACGTTTTTTTTTTATTCACAATAACCTAACCATAGAGTTATAGTAACAATACTCCTACAAGTCGTTGTTATTTCAGTGTATTATTCACTTCAATGAACCTTTTGTTCCGTCCACGACTATAAAGCCAATCAGCACCTCGTGTAATACTATAGTTGTACACAATAGTGTGCCAAGTCTGTACAGTCAGTTAGAGATACAGTTGAAGATATAACAATAGTTGCCAATATAGGTACCCACATACACGGTACACGCATATATATTCTGTTCTGGAACTAGGAGCAATGTAATGCAGTATTACCTTTTATCCTTGCAACGTAGGTATATATAGGTTCAGAATCAGGAGCAGGTTCGGCACATACATTCGACTGTTTATTTTGTAACAGGTTACATAGTAACAGGTAATAATAGAATACCATCATGCCGAAAATAAAACTCTGTTTTCAAAAGAACTTACCTTGAACAATATTATACACAGTCCAGCTCCAAAGTATTGAATCGATTGTGTAATTTAGTTAATTAGATTCTGTTTAAGTCCGCTTCAAATGTTTTTATCAATTGCATTTCACTCGCTCACAATACCTGGGTGTACTGGGTGTCTACAATCAGTTAGTCATTGTCAACACCTTACAATTCTATCAAAATTTCTCATTCACAGATTTTCTGAAACATCCGTTGTAATACAATTGGCAAATGATTGTTCAATTCCAAATTAATCTAACACTAACTATTCGAATGTTGTATTTGAATAACTTTAATGTAATTATTCAAATGGGCTCAATTCATATCAAAATTTAATTTGCTTATTATAATATGCAATCATATCGATTGCCCAGTGTCCTTTTCATATTTTCTAGGATCTATTTGAAAATGAAATGGATTGCGAGGATCATCAAGGATCTGATTAAGTTCTTCATGATGGGAATAGTTCCATGTAGGTGTAAACTGGGAAAAATAGTGATTTTCGATTATCCTTTTGATGTTATTTGTAACTGACATATTTTCATATACCATCGCAATCAAAAAGCTTTCGCAACAGCAAGGAATATTATATGACTCATTGCAAGTTTCATGTGATGTTTCAACCCAGACATATTTTTTCATCCAACGTTACTTTTTGTTTCGTAAATATTTGAAGATTTTTCTTGGGCGTTTATTAAAAAAAAAGAAACCTGTAATCTCTGCGTCAAATTATGTGAACTTGCAAACTGCGAGCCATCAATCTTTTCTTCTTCTACTTTAAGTGCTTCAGGGTTTGCAATATGTGAATAAGTTGATAAGAAAAAATGACGAAAAGATAATAATTAAAATAAATGTGCTTATTTATAGACATTTTTCTATGTATAAATATTCTTCGTAGAAGCTAATAAAGTCAAAAATATTTTGTATTCCGGTAAAAGGTGAAAACTGTACTGATTTTTTTCTTTTTTCTTTTCTTTTTACAAATACGTAGTAAAAAATGTATGAGTAGAGTAGGCAAGATGAACATGTTTCTTCAATGTGACACAAATTGATATATGCACAGATAAAAGTTGAACATGTGAACGATGAAACCCCATATTACTTTATGTCGAAAGTGAGAAGGAGACATTGAAAGAGAAAGACAACGAGCAGTATATCGCAGTTATATTATGGAAAGATGAGAAAATGTCTGTTGATTTATCACAAAAAGATCAAGTTTTTCTAACTGTCACGTAGTAACAATCCTTAAATTCGTTCGAACATCTATATATTCATTCCTCTGAGAGGAAGATACCAATTTCAATTTCAGTTTCAGTTCCAGTTCCAGTTCAACATCGGGAAGTGCCATTGTAATAAAGCGGTTCATAGAAATACTGCATGGTAGGCGCTAGCTAAGTAACTTTTGTTGTACTTGTTGTTATTTAATGTCCTAGCTTTTCCGGGCGTCTATTTATATATGCAAATAAAAACTCAACGTTTCTACGTTGATTTGTATATACTACCTATGGTAGTGTGGCGCATTTATTTGTTTTATTTAAACTATAGGGATACTTCCGACGAGGAAGCGTCGGAATAAACAAACTTGCAAATATAGAAAACGTAGAAACGGAAATGCGGTGTGCAGTTACCGAGTTTTTCCATCATTGTGGACGGCGCAGCGCGCATTCCAATTATTGAACGCAAGCAATATATAACAGACAAATTAAAATTAACGAGTTCGTTATACCTCCACAGAGGGAGAGAGAATGAATAACGCCAAATGAGATTATCGTATTTGATAATACCTAGAATATAATACGTTTTTCCGAAAATATACTCTTGTATTTACGAATAATATTGAGAGGAACATGCGGAATGTCGAGAAATAATCTAAAACTTTTGCTTTGTTTTATATTGTTTGTTTCCTGTAGTTCGTTTTGTATCTTGTTATTTGCCGGAATATGATGGCAACATTTGTGCAAACTTTGCCATTTCGATTGTACCCTATATTTCCAACAATAATTCCAACAACAAAACGAAGAAATAGAATTACAATAATACGCGGAAAACGTAGGTATATAGAAACAATGAATGTCCTTTTTTGGATCAAAAAAAAAAGTGTTGCTGGATTTGTTGTGTTGCGCATTGTGTTGGTGCTCGTTTTCAGGGGGAAGTAAATAATTTCTAGTGGGAAAATTTATGCATTCGCCTTCGGTTCAATTCCCAAATAAACGAATACACAAATAAGGTTTAAAACGTAGTCTGTGTTGTGAAGGTAAAGCGGTGGTTTGCCGGCTGTTTTATAAATATCTAGCCATCCATTTAATAAACCATGAAGGTAAATACGTTAACTTTGCCTCGCGGCCTCATAAATTTTACTGATCATAAAATTATTAGCTTTACTGAACGTTACGTGCATAAATACTTCTTTTCGTAACATTCCCGCAACACTTCTTAATATTAGGAATATGAACGCGCAATTATTTATGAGAACGATGTTGAACAAAACACCGAAAATTTCAATTTAATGAAATAGTTAGCACTTTAAAGAACAATTTGATGGGAAAACAATGAATTTATTGCCACAGATTCTCAAAGCGAATTTACCTATAGAATTATATAAAAAAAAACTATACTCACAGTTTCCTTATTCATGTGGCACTTGTGGAGCACAACGTTTAACCAATCCCATTGTTTACGTGCCTCCTCGTCATTTTCCCCTCGCTTCATTAAATTCGTGTTGAGCACCACTATCTGCAGTTTGAGCATCTTTCTCTCTATCAAGTAATAGCCTCCTGCAAACAACAAACGGAAACGAATTGAGAAAAATTAATAATCACAATAATGAAATCCGCAAGAGTAAACTAGAAAAAGGGAACAATCTCTCCAATCAGTCGCAAATTTCAAGTTGGATGGTTGGGGATGCTTCACCTACGTGTCTTTACATATTCTAGATAGTCGCATGTACTGCACACGTAGTTATATTTAACAATTAATTGCTTTGATATACGAATTCAAATTCAAATGTTGTTTTATTGATTTTGATTAGCACGTCGCTACACGCTTGCGGAATATTATTTTATGGACTTTATACTCATTGAATGCGTTCGTGCGTTTTCAATTTGCTTCTGCATGATGGTAGAACGTGTACGTCAAACCAGAAATCTGGTAGGTACAAAATGTAGGTACAACAAACAGTGTACGAAACGAAAGTGACGAATTTGATGGACGTTTTTGGTTAGTATTTTCGAAACGTTTCGTAAGTGCACGCAATAAATCACATTTAATCGAGCATTTAACTATATTCACAATACACATTATACGGATAAATAAATCCATATGCGCATCGTAAATAACACATGATGTAGGAACATGTACACAGTGTCGATCACATGTACAAATTACAAGCGTTTATTTCAAAAGGTTATTAAATTTTTAAACATCCTATATAGTCAGACCTCAATCAATTGGTTTATAGCAAGGTAGCAAGGTTCGAAAAATTAAAGAACATGATTCCTTGCAATGTGTTATATAGTTAAATAAAAACAATGCCACAGCGTACAGTCTTGTACATACAGTCCGTCGTATAATATTGGCCTAGATATAGAGGGTGGATCGTGGGGTCGTTTCATGTGATTTACTGCTAAAAATTACGTTGATAAATAATTCATGTCCGAAGTAGGGCATCCGGAACGCGCAAACGAAGGCATCGAAGTATACGAAGAAGTCTACTAAGGCAGTGGCAGTCCTCTTGTCCTGTTGTGTAAGTTGTAAGGTGTCTTGTAAAAATATCTGCACGTATACTCGATTCGTCTACATCTATTTCTACTTCTACTTCCACTGCAAAGCTATGTTTACAGGAATAGAAACAGCATAAGAAAATTGGATAACGCACCTCAAACTAACTTAGAAATTGAAAATAGAAATATAAAGAAGTTGGGAAGTTTTAACATTTTAACGACTAGATCAACTGGTAATGAAGATTATGGGTGAAATTGATTAAATTTTGACAAAACGTTCTATTATGAGTTCTATTTGTATGTATATATTACTTTTGGTTAGGAGTGCAGGTTTTTAACGTAGAATAAATATTTCGAGTGTTAAAACGCAAATTTCAGTTGTATCATTTACTAATTTTATGTAAAGTTATCGCGTTTTCCGTATGGTGAGTTTAGTTCAATATTTGTAATTTTAATATTGTAAATTTTGTATAAGCAAACCATAGAGTATTATAAAATATTTTTTAAAATTGGTTTAAGAGTATTATGAAAGTTAAATTATATCAAATTACGAAATAATTTGTGCAGCAACTGCTCAAACGCTGATATTTACTGGTTAATATTGTCATTATAATAATGGGCTGTAATGTACACAACCATCTGAATGAGTTTTGAAATGATTATAACGAAGTTATCAGGTTTGCGATAAGTGTCATTAAAATAAACGATTATGGCATCGAAACTGGGAGGATAAACGAGATAAAAAAAACTAATTTTTGGACGAATCTGCTTGCTGAGAATTGATGTCGTCGTTTCATAAAGAACATAAAAAACTGCCAGATGATATATAAGAATTGAAACGGGTATCATAAACTTCCACCTGTAATAAATTTCAATAATCCAATGATGTTGCGTAAAAAAGAAGCACTGGAAATGGCAATATACCGGAGGACTAGATGGGAAATGGTTGAACGGTGGAACGTGCAAACCTGCGAAGATGAAGTGAACAGAAGAGACGCACGGACGGACAAGTCAGCAAAGAACAAGCGTTTTGTGAGTTTGTGTGTTGACGTTCGAAGGGGAGCTTTGAATAGATAGGACATTCAATGTGTTTATGACGTGTTGGAAATGCTAGCGTAGAGCATAGGATACCCCCCTGGGATGTCTGACCAGTCCGATGGGCAATTGCTGTCACTGACTCGTAGACTGCCTTCTTCAGCAACACACGATGGCAGCACGCAACCCAAAAACTTATTTAACCGATTTGTTGTCGAGACGACATTTCGAGGATGTACACGAACAGGACTACTATACTATGTCGAATTGGAAAATCCAATCCCAAACAGCCAACGACGGTCAAGTCAACCTTTTTGCTATTTTGATTCAGTCTCGAGATGCAATGCACACTGTAGGCTTTGAAACTACGAAGAAGTGAGGGCATAAAAAAGGCAGTTTTCCCCAATCCTTACTTCTGAGTCCGACGAATGTATGCAGACATTCGGTTCCACTATATGTATAGCACTTCTACATTTCCACTACTAAAACTTCGTTATCAGGTTATTGCCTTTTTGTCGCGTACGCGCAATGCACAGCCATTCCGAATAATAAGTAGACAAACCAAACAAACACAATTCGACTGACTCTACGCAGCAAACATAACAAACAAATAATAATAACAGTAATGTCAACAAAGCATAGTCGACAATTTTTGGAATTATTCCGTAATATCTTGTTATTTCATTCTAGCATGCCGGCCTGTTGTTCACGTCATTTGCGTATCTACACTTGACTATATATAATTATAATTAAAAGCGTTAAATAATTTAGGAGCATTCAATTTGGTTCATTACGTTAATTGCTGATTTAAATGGTTAATATTCAAAATGTACTAAGAAAATATATTTACCATCGGAAAATGTCGCTTATTCAAGTTAGTGTTTTAAAAGAACATATTTTATAAAGTTAGAACAGTATTGGGTTGTTAAGTGGCTGAAATATGAATGGTTGTTGTATGTGGTAATGGCATCGCTTTGTTTGCCATGTTTGGTTACAACAATTTATCAAAATCCCAAACGGATTATAACGGAAGCAATAACAATAATTTGGAAATTTAGATAAAAATCATTTATTCGGTTTTTCTAGCTACTTTTTATCTTGATGCCCGCGTCAGCGTTGATAAATGTACATTCGGTCGTTGGATGCGCGTTGGTGCTGGATTTTTCCTTCCTCCCTTTTTACGTCGCTTCTACATCGTAATCATTATCCTTATACTCGTAAACATCGTTATACATAGTAGCGGTTTTCGAATGAAATTGCCGTATAATTCATAAAATTGCAACGCTCTTTTGAGTTAATTAGGAAATAATAAATGGTAGAACATGAAGCAACAACATGTACAAAGCGGAAAAAATAACCATGAAGAAAAAAAGGAATTTTAGGGGGTACAAAACGAATTTTAATAAAAGTAAGGTAAATTTTGAAAGGAGCATGTATTACAATGGATTTCTTGTAAGTAATTTACAGCTTTTTATGGCTTTGAGTTGTGCAAAGTGGTCTGTAAGTAGTACGTCGAGCCAATTCATCTTTTAAGATACGAAACGCGAAAGCGATTGCTCGCTGTTTTTCCAGCACAAATGAACTGTACTTTTTGCAATTAATCTTTCGCTGAACTAAGGTCGAGAGAATAAGAACGCAATTCAAGAAAAGGATGTCAAGAACGAAAAGTTTCACAAGCTCGAAGTATATTCTTAGATATAGGTACTTCTGAGGAAACCATCATCAAGGAAAACGCAAACCTACCTAACGAAATGAAACGACATGAACTGCGGCAGCGGCAACAAAGTTATTTCTTATTTTGTTGCATTGTGTATTGTGAAGTTTTTCGAAAATTCTGTTTATTTAATTTGGAGTAAGTGCCATACATTTAGCTGTATAAACCATAAGTTTCTCTTGGTTCGTTTCTTATCATGTCACTTAAGGGACAATAATCACACATTCACTTATATACAACTAGTCGGTAGTAATTTTCTTCGGTTTCGAAATTCAATCCATTAACGAACGTTCTTCTTCGTTTGTTCCGTGTTCGTCGAGTCGAACTGGAAGTGATGCAGGCCACCCCAACGCCACAAAATGAAATTGCAATGCAGCCAGAGCCAGGCCAGTATCACATCTCGGCACGGCATGGAAAAGGGAAAGGGAAACAAACAACATCGTCGCGGCAATGAATGTTGTTACACCACCGTCCACCACCACCAATGCATATGAAGACTGTTTGGCGCTCTCATTTCGAGACTTTCACAACTTCAAATGATACACCGTGAAAGTAAGCAAATGATCACTTACTAAATTGACGGTTTGGGAAACTATTTGCTCAAGGGAGGAGTAAATTAGCATCAAGTACACAAGTGCATTTCCAACTCGAAACTGATGGCAAAATTTCCACTGAATTTACTAACAATTTTCATTTCACATGCTAGGTTCACGTGTTTTAAACGCTGTAAGCAGACTTTCAAATAACATTTGGCGTTTATCCCACTATTTTATTGAAATGAATGTATACATGAAATAAAATATATAAATATTTGGAAAAAATTAATTATTCATAATTTTTAAATTCTCATATTAACGCCAATTTGTTGTTGTTTATTTGATAAATATTTATAAAATATATTTATATTTAGTAGACGGAAAATTATTTAAATAATAAATGTGAGGTGAAGGTCATTAGTTTTGAAAATAAAAGCCGGAGAAAACATGTAAAAATATACTAAAGGGAATATAAGCATCACATAAAGTAGGAAGCTGCGGTATATTTGTACACGGCAAAAATTTAAATAATATTTCTGACATACCATTTCATCTTGAAGATTTATTGCAACTGTCGTAAAACTGAGTGTTATTGCTCCTACATTTCGACATAAATATGGCAGACACCATATACTACTCAAACTGGATTAAGACGAGTAGGCTGTTTATTTTTATGTCCGAATGTATTACCACATATTTGAAAACAAACTAAAAATGCAATTAAAGATCCAAATAAATATCCCGTAAAAATTTCTGCAATATTAAGAGTTCTTTGTTCTTCTAAAATGAACACAAAGTAAAATTCTAGATTTATGTGTGAGTTTTCGGCGTATAATTTTTTTTTTCTTATTCAGTTCGACGAATTTTATGGCGTTATGGCTAGTTGAACAAAAATAATTCGAGACTGGGTTGCTCATAAAGGAAGCGATTAATCAATAAGTTTATTATTTGTTTGTTTTGTTAGTTGGTTTGCTGGAGTTTGCATTTTCCTACCAAGAATATAGTGAATTACAAACCTGAATCAAATGTCGTCATGGAATCGGTGGGTAGCCATCGACTCCACATTCGGCCAAGGTCCTTCCTGGACGAGGGATCATCATGGCCGAGCGCTGGAAATACGAACTGTGAACTGAAAGTTTGCTCCAACAGTTCCGTCAAATTCTGCAATAGTTCCAGCTGTCTCGTTTCCGGCAATCGTTTTGCCGTGTGTGACAGTGCATCTCTGTAAAAAATAAAATAAAAAAATCATGTAAGTTTTCAATTCGCTGATTAAAGAAGACGACTAATTAACTAATTAACATCGTAACAACGTTGTTTGAAATTGTGTTGTAGATTTTTTAGTCAATAGTGAGAAGAAACTGTGTACTCCGTGTCTCTGCCACGCTAAACGTAGAGTGGCGCCCATTTATAGACCTCTTGACCTATAACATCCAACGAACCACGCCATCTCCGCTGCAGCAAACCGGCAAACGAACATTAACCTAGCAAAAGTCAGTTGATAAGTTACAACTTTCTATAAATAAGTTCGTAATATTGTTGTATATAAAGTAGGAACCTCCTGTTAAGTGGTTTTTTTTTAATAAGGCCTCAATTGAGAAAGGTAAATAATTGAAAGCTTTTAACATTATTACTTCTATTTTATCCTATAAATTTTATAGCTTTACATTAAGAAAATTGCTCTTTTCTTGCCAGTTTGCTACCTTTACCTAAAAATAATCCACTGTCGTTGTCATCTTAGGACCTATAGAAAGTCCTACCTAAAAAGTGAAGAAATTTTGTGGAGAATAAAGATTCTCATTTGGAAAATTTACTTTTTACTGCTTATTTCAAGAAGATATAAAATTAAAACAATGTTGTATTGAATACAATAAGAATTAAAGGATGAACACAATATTTTTCCAACATTTCATTCACTCTGTCATTCATTCGTTTATTCCTTTCCCATCATGTCCTTCGTTTTGCCACACAAATATGTCGATCGACGCAGTAAAAAAAAAAACGAAACGAACTCCTGCTGAGTTTTACACACAACCACGAAGCAAAGGAGCATTTAGAAAAGTATAGAAAGAACGTGAATATAAATTGCGAAAAGCTAAGACGACGATTAATGATTGCGAATAAGTAAATAATAGTTCGGCCCTTGTCGGTTGGCGTAAAGATTACTTCGAAACTTATTTCACCCAAAAGAGACCAAGATTTATTTCGACTTGACCATCTGTCGTCCTTAAATCTTTCCTCGATTTACATGCCGAGGACATACAAATGTATACTAGACCTTTTCGGATCTGAATGTGCTCGTTTCTATATTTTCTGTGCTTAAATGCTCTATGAACTTTGATACTTGAAAATTATATCTACTATTTTATCTCTATATGAAACGTACAAACCATTCAAGCATTTCAACCTTAGAATGGAATAATTTATGTCGGTTGTTTTTTTTTAGCGACGAGTCGCATTTATTCCAATATGATCCTTGTGACATAAAACATTGTAATTCATTTTGATGAAGATGAAAGGAAAGTTTGGAAATTGTGAACGAAATAAAATAATTGTATCATTAATTGTACGAATATCTAGTTTAACAAAGGGTCATTCCACAAAGCAAACGCACGGACGATCCCTTAGAAGGGATATTGTATTATCTACAGCTGCAGGCGCGAGTCCGAAAATGTTTGGAAACCGCTGTAAAACTCAAACCGATCGTAACGAACAGAACGCGAACGGCCACGAAGTAGAACGCCCACCTGGTTGCCTATGGTGAACAGCCAACTCTGTCTCAATGCAACGGCAATGCTAAAATCCGTACTAAATTATTAGTGCACTGGTTTTCAGGGTCTCGGGAATGTTATCATATCTTGTTGTATTCCAGTAATGAACGGTTCGATAAAATTGTTTCACATTATTTAGGTGAGATTGTAACAACTTATTTTATATTTATTATAGCTGGAGGTGGTTTGCATCAATGCAGAAGGCGTACTTAAAAGGAGGGAATGACATCAAAGTAAATATTTAAACAAAGATCATGATATGTTGCACATACATTGTGACATCCTTATTTACATGCCGCCAGTATTTTACATCGCGCTTGTTTAGAATTAGAATTTATTTTAATTTGACTTCTCTTCGAATAATCGCATATATAGAAACTTTGATATCATGAAATGAGAAATGAAATATCAAAGTAGAGCAAGTCGGAATAATAAAATTAAAGATTATAAATACATTAGTTAAATCCGCTCCATAATTTTCCATTTCGCAAAGTTAAGTTTTAGGTATTTTTTTGTCACTTCACAGAGAAAAATAATTACTTAAATATATGTAACGAGTATGAGTTAGGTGGATTTTCGAGTAGGTTAATCCCGTTTTGTGCGTATATGCGAAAATGTAATAAAAACTCTTGGACGGCAAAAGGATGTCGCACGGATTTAATCTAGTATTTTATTGCCGGTGTGGGGTTTAATTTTAATAAAAATTGAATTAGAACCCCTGGACTTTTGAATCCATAGTAAAGCTACGAGCTGTTACATAACTCGTTCCTATACGTCCAGCAGGCAGTAATGCATTAACGTTTTCAGAAAAGATTAAAAAAAAAACGAAACGTTTTCGCGCCCATTTATGTATATACTTTCGCGATTCCATTACGAGCAGAGTCCTTCACATTCCTCTCGTTAGAATTTGGCCCTGGCACTCCTTCCCTGTTCCCATCACCCATCGGCTTAAAAAAGAAAACGCGGAGCATATTTTTTGTTCGCTAATGCTTGCTGAAGCCAACTATTTTTATATGTATACCTAAGTTCTTTATATCCCCCCATTTTATCGTTTTCATTCTTTTGCATCAGGTTTATTTTTTGGGTATCCGTACTTTTGTATGTGCGTTTTTCTTTTCGGTGCGAAAACGTAAACGAAGACGTGAAAAGAGGGGTTAAAGTAAGCAGAATGGACGAAAAAAGGTCGATGCTTTTTTCGTGTGCAATCAAACGTTTTTTCTTTCTTTCGGCGCTGTTTTCCTATTCTATTCAGCAAGCATTCACTCTACACTGACAAAACATTCAACGATCTGTCGCCGGAACGATAATGAAAAATGTTTTACATAAACATCATGAAAAGATAACATAAATATGTTTAATACCAGCATATAAAAACGAATCATTTATTTACAAGAATAGGCGAACGTAACGGATCGATTAATTTGATTACGGCACGAAGATGATAAAGAATTCATTTTTTTATTTACTTTATTTCCTACGAGAAGGCAATATGGAACCATAAAATAATAAGAAATACCTACAAAGAAACACGAGTGGGGAGTTTAATCAGAAATTGAATTTTAAGGGATCAGCGTTTCGTCAGCATGTTTTCGTTTGTACTTACAACCCGCGTTTACCTACCTTTTTTTTTTACTTTTTAATATTTCAGAGACAAAGAAACACACAGTTGAAACATACGAAACAGGACAAACTTTTTGAAAGGTTATTTGATAAAGTAAAAAATGGTCAACAACAATAAATATTTTAAAGTTTTTGCCGGAGTTTGTATATCGTCAGAGAAAATGTTTTCACAAACGCTAAACCGCATCGGGTTGCAACAAGACTTCACCAGATCCTTGTTGTGTTGAACGTGTTGGGTGGTTTAACTTCTTGAGTCAGCTTTATGCATATGAATACCGCACTAGAACAAAAGTTACTAACTGAAGCGGAAACTAAAATAATATTGTGTGGCGGAGAGACAAAAAGGACTTTACACAGCCTCAGTGCCGTATGAAACATGAAAGTTGCAAAACTTTACGTATAAAGTACAAAAACGTATAACAAAACTAGAAAAATGGAAAATAAAACTACATTTTGACTCAAAATGAAAAATGCTTTTATAATGTATTTATTATCTAATTGTCAGTAACGGTAATTTATAAAAATGCAATGTAAATAACTATCAGCAATGGGTGCAGGTGATGTTTTTCATGTTTGAACATTTTGTATCAACCAAAGCGCATGCAAGCAGGAACGAACTGTTAATGACCGTATCATTTGCATTATCGGCCTTTATATGTGTACTGACCAATTATACGGAACAAAATACTAATTTTACCAGTATGTATAAGCTTATACAAAGTGGATTAATATAACTTAAAAATTATACGCACTTCCACCACTTCCAAAATTAACATTTTCATTCCGCGATGGTGGAGGAGCCGGGACGGTGCAAACATATCCGGAGCTTTTATGCGTTTCAGAAAAGAAAGCAAAAATATTGACCATTGAAACATGCACTAAGAGGTAGATGGTAGAAATAGGATAACAACAAATGCAATTTGACCGAAAATTAATGCAAGTTAGCCCCTTAACTTGTCTATAAACTGCTAATGAATACGAAGTTATAATTAAACGTTGCAGTTCAAAATTATCTCTTACCTTATCTCGATTCACTAGTGGGAGCACGTATTAAAATCTAAACGAAACATAAATTTCCATTTATCGGTTAAAGTGGATGGAGAAAAAACTGCATTTGAATACAAATACGATGCATAAGTATATACAGAATATAATAAATCGGTACGGATTCCCACCGCACAATTTTCCAACCATAGTCACCACGATTTCGATCATCAAAAGAAACATCTCCGTAAATTATTTTTGAACGTTTCATTTGTCAATCTCGAGTTTTTAGGATGTTAGCACGGCTCATTGTTTTGTAATTGTTACTAATTTATTTATTATCTACGAAAAAATGTAATATAGACTAAAATTTAGAGAATAGCAGACGCTACAAGAATATGTTTTTTTGTTTTTGTCTAGAGGAAATATTTAGTCATATATTCGCAAATTAATTGTTTGACAGCCAGTTGCTCCCTTCTTTACCGACCGAATATATATCTTCCTCAGCTTATGTATGGTCGAAAAGTAAAAAAGCATTTTAGATTATTATTCTTCACGATCTCGGCATGGCGATTATAACTAGATCGATGATAGTATCTTTAGGGTAAATCAGGGATTGTATTTCTGGTTCGCATGGATTCAAGTAATAAAAAAAAGTGTAGATCCCTAGCTTCGGCATAGTATATGTATACACAAAATAGATTTAATCTATGCGCTCGTGTATATGAAACGAAGGCATTGAGAAGCTTAGCGCTGAACGTATAGTACATGTTAGCTATATCGATAAAATAAAATTTAATAATAAAGCCAAGCTAAGGGGGGTTCGGTGGTTTTACGATGTTTTAAAAAAGTCAAAGAATCGTGAAGCAAAAGCAAGACCAAGAAGCACCCAACTGAACCAAAACGAACCCGAGCGATCTTTTTTTTTACACGAATTTGGCTAGCTGCACGATGCAACTAAAGAAAGAGGTATATAGGGACGAAAAGGACAACAGCGATGGCTAAGCGTTTTATTGTAACATACATCATTATTCGTCTGGAGTGCACGTTCCACGTCCTCGCCTCCAGGCATCGGTAATGAAATCAAATGTTGTGTGCCGTGCGCGTCGACGGCGTCCTGATCCCTCATCCTAACAGTCACAACGTTAGCGCGACAACCAACGAAGTCGACGGCGACGTCGACGTTGACTCTCCAACTAGGACGTGGTCATCACGTCTAACTGTCGTCCCTTGGGCATATAACCCTTGGAATATTCAATTTTGTGATACATTTTTATCATGTATATACCACCTACCCGTGTGTATATGTACACGTACGAATGGAATGGAACGGAACGGAACGGAAGAACAACTTTTACTTATTTCTTATTTCCCCAAGACTAGAGTATACCCAGTCAACTTTGAAATTGAATTTATTAAAAATAATGCTTCTTTTTCACTTTATTGAACTACAACTATTTCATTATTTGTCATTTTATTTGGACGTGCATCGCTGTGTGATAATAAATTCCGTTTGAAATGAGAATAAATGAAATAAATCAATTGAACATGAAAATATTAAAAATGAGGAGAAGGAAACTCGTGTCGCGTTGATATGGAATGAAATCGTATCAACAACAATTAAAATTCCATTCTAACTTTTAACATTTGCACAATAAATGTTGAAATATTCCTGTTTTTTTTTTTACCTCATTCATGTTTGTCATTCACGCGCGATATCATGTCGACCGGTCGACTTTTACAAGGATTGGGACTCTGATGCGTCAGTCAGGAATGTGTTTAATGTGCCGACTGAAAAATCAATTATCCATTTTGCCAAATGTAAAATGTAATAAAAACCAAATCATTGGGGATGTTTTTGTAACTTTCAGGACGATGGTATGTGTTCGCGTGTGATATCGGTCAGATCAGAGCTTGAGCGTCACACATTTTTTCATACCTACATCGCCCACGACGAACTCACTCACCCACGAATAAATCCTGCGCCTCTATGGAACGCAAGGACGACTAGTCGGTGCAGAGTGATATGCTATTTTTAAGATGCGTTCCAGTTTTACCACGGGTTTGAGAATCGAGGCTAAACAAAATTTCTATCTAATGAAAGTTGAAATACTCAAAACGTGCACGTCAAATACTTTTCCCTCCATATTAAACAACAAAAGGATACAGGATACCTAAAAGGAACGTTTATTATAATGTTTTCTTTACGAAAAAGTAATAATACAGGACTTATATTTAATTACATCATTAATTACAACTAAACAAAAGAACTGGCAACCAACTGAAGTGAAATATACACACGGTAAAGAAAATATAACAAGTAATTAAGTCAGTACTCAATAAAAACAACAATGGAGTAAGAAAAAATCGATATCTTTGGACACACTACTTTTCGACGTTGTGTCAGTCAGAATTAGTGATTTTGTATGGTTGTTAGGTTGTTATTCAGGTTTGGTGCAAGAAAGGACGATTCTTTCGGTGAAATGTTATTGATTTTTTGGTTGAAATTTAACTATTTTTTGTCAAAATGCGTACTTAAACATTTATACTTATAAGTAATAGTCACTTATTCTGTTTTGCATAAAGCTTCAACATATAGTAACGACACATTTTGAAATTTATTAACATTTAAGCATAAGGTTATTCATGTTGGAAAAGTTTTGTTTTTTGTTTCAATGTTCTTGCATGAGTGTTTTTACTGTTTTCAGTATATAGCAAAGTTAAACATTTCTCTAGAGAATATAATACGCAAAGAAACTTTATCGAGTCGTGCTCGTGCAGGAAAATGAGCGATCGCAAATCGATTAGAAATTAGCCCGTTAATTATTAGCGTGTACGTAGTACTGCCCTACTTTTATAACTATCACGAATGTAAATATAAATAGGCAATATAAGTACTTATTTCATCAACCCATGAAATGTATTGTGATCAAGGAGAAAGCTTACAAACTCAACGACTCCGATCCGTGTACATGTTTCGGTCTTTTTGGACCTCATCAGCGCGGAGCAGGCAATCGCTGACTGAGTTACGAACCCAAACATCGCTGGTTATATTTTTGGGTTCGTAACTCAGTCAGCGAGTGCCTGCTCCGTGCTGATGAGACCCAAAAAGACCGAAACATGTACACGGAAAACTTTTTCAACTATGCTAATAGCGTAATAGTCGGAACACCCTGTATAAATCTTGAAGTGTCTAAGACTCTAAGCAGTCCGGGACCTTCCCATCGACTAAATTATCTTATCTTGATTTAGTTTACGTCTCCTTTGTCTTTTAATAGAGAGCCCTTAGTCCTTCGTCCTTTAGAATGTGAGTCGTAGTCTTCTAAATATGTATGGGCGGTAGTAAAATTAATGTCGCAGCTTTTATATAGTTGGCAGGCAACGATGTCATGTATAAAAGATGTCGGTCAGCTATATTAATCTATCTAAATCCGACGAGTGTACTTATCATTGCTGAGAAATCAAATCCAGCACATGCTGTGTCTGAAGAATGGAGAAGAATTCCGTTCCGAGGGTGTTTGTAGATTAATGGCGAAATATATTTTACTACTTCGTTTTTTTCTTTTTGGTGCAAAGCCATTTGACGACAGTCGACAACGAAACCGTACCAAGTCGACAAAGCGAGATAAAACGATATTTTCAAGGAAGCACAAGCACACGGCATTATGATGCGGTAAAAAATTGTAGTTGGTATCTTTTGTTTTTGTTTTTATTTGTGGGTTTATTCGTACTTACGTAGACTGGGCGAGTTTTTCGGTTTTACGAATTAAAGTATGAAAGTTTGTGACGTCGCGACTAAACTTTTTCTCATGGATCATCAAAGTTCTGCCGATGTAATTTACGAAGCGTGCAGAACCAAGAGCGAAAAAACGCGTTGCAAAACTAACAGACAATATAATTTCTAACTCTTCTCGTTTCTGCACTAGGATTCCAGTTACTATTATCTATTTGATGGATACACGACGTTTTGAATCGACTTGAAAAACATTACGAAATATCTAACTGTCAAAACATTAATTTATTTGGCTGAACTTTGTTGTTGGCTACTGGATATTAACATTTTTCAGTTGCAATTCATTATATTAAGCAGCGTTTCTCAAACTGTGTGGACGATTACGGCAACCAAGTTCTATTACATTTAATGTCATAAGTTCTAAATTGAAAATTATATTTATTAGTTTTCAGCGAGTTTTGGATAACTCATTTTGAGGGGTGGCCAAGATATTTATATGGCAATGACTGGGGGGGCACCAGTAGGTATAAAAATATTTTCGAGCGTAGCTGAACTGAGTGGTGAAGGTTATCTTAAAACCTTTCATTTTTAGTAAAATGTGTTTGATAAAATGTGTATTCACTGTTCATATATTCAGTGCCGGCCCGACCAAGCGCGGGGCCCTACATATAAGTAAATCATGTTTGTGGGGCTCTTTGTATAAAGTTTGCCGGGCCCATTAAACTCCACTACAAAAATATATAAATATGTAATAGAAACATTAAAAATATTTTCATGATTTAAGTGTAGCAAAACCGTTCAAAATGCTATCGCGCGAGGCCCCTATTCGCGCGGGGCCCAACGAATTTTCATTCCATTCGAGTGCCTCGGGCCGGCCCTGCATATATTATATTTGAAGAAAAATGTGTTTGGTTGTATAAATTTTTTATGTTATGTGTTCAAGTTCGTGTGTGCCTTTTCGATGTTGAGTCAGTTAACCTTTTCCGTGCAAGCAACCTTTCTTTAATCGTGCCGAAAGGCTACTTTCCTATATCTAAACATTGAAACGCATTTTGATGTTTAAGTAGATGAAATACGTCCGTCAAATAGCAGGGCATAAGCTTCAATCATAATTTTCCAATCAAATCAAATTTCGAACAGCGTATCCGCCATTTATCGGTTCATCGCCTGACAAAACATCGTTTCAAACACGAAACTATGTATTCACCAAAAACGTGTAGATATGTTAGCGATATTTATAAAATAACGAGTTTTTGCCAAAATCCATTGGAATTGTCGCAGTTAGTTATTGACAAGCCGCTTAGAGTTTAAACCGTTTTATATTAATCCAATTATCACATTAAAAAATTACTTGTTTGTATAAATTATTTACTCTCGGCGAATTTGCATAAAACTGCATTTATGCATTTTTGCTTTGTTGCCGATGATGATGTTTTAAAATGAAAAACTCCAACTAAACATTATTTGTTTATAAACAAATTAATATTGACAAAAATGAGCTCCAAATAAAAATCTGTTATAAAATTTCGTTTTTGAATTTTAACGCAGTTAGCTGAGGGTTTTTTTTCCGTGTATTTGCTATGCACGTATATGGAATTTATCAATAATCTAATAAATGTAGTAGCAGATTATGAGTGTGTGGCAATATTAAAGAGGAAATAATGTTGGCCTACAATCGAAACCCGATCACGATTCAACAGTTTTTCAAAGTTGTTAGCGTGGTATAGAGTTCGCGACGACATTTTTCCTCCCCTAGGTTCGGTTCGAAACGGTAAATCACATTCTAACTTATGCGATTATAGTACAAATAAAACTTCCCGGATGGTTCCACAGCTCTCAGCTATCACGCCCGCCAACATTGGGCTACAACTAGATGTACGCAGAAACCTGACGTCTAGGAGTCTAGCACACTTCACTTGATATTCCTCGATATTGGGAAATTTCTCGCATCCTAGAATTTCTATCACATCCAACTCCACATTCATACATTCACATCAATAATCAATATGTTCAAAAGTTTCTCGTCACAGTTTCCTCTATCCTTTCCTACCTTTAAATTGATAATTTTTATTGCTGAATTGGAAATTTTGATTATTGTCAATTTCAGCAATTTTTGTTGAGTACCTCCGGCTACATATGTATTAAAGTAACATTTTTGATTTTATCGTAATATTTTGATTGTTGAACTATCGTCAACGAATTGTCAGCAATTTATTGGAAAATTGAAAAAGATTGGTTTTTTTTTTATTGTAGGTGAATGCAAATGTGTTACGTGAAGCCCGTGCTGGCCTCAATTTGGTGTGGTGAGTTGCCATAATCATAAGAATCACGCAATCCCATAATACGTATCGTAAATTGCATTCGAACACACATGCAATTTAAAACCAGGACCGGCATTAGAAAACCAGAAAAATCAAAATTTTCTGATTTTCGAAAATCTTCGAATATTTATTTCGATTAACAAGTGGTTTTATTATTAAATGTATAAATACAATACTGGCCACAGTTGCTTGCGTTTTCGACCTCTCTAACCCGCACACAGCAGAAATTTAGGTAAATATGCATCACAGCCACAGGATGAAATCGGTTCGAACCATTCTCAATGATCGTGCGCCAAAATATACGCAAACACATTCGAAAACATGTATAACATGTATCGAAGTGGTAATAGGAATTTACATCTTTCGAATATGTATATATGGAATGCTAAAATGGAAGCAAAACGCCGAAAATTGAACCGGCGCTTAGTACATACATTCAGCAAATGTCGACGAATCGAACGATAAATCAAGTAAACGTTTTGCCGGAATGCATTTTAATCATGCACCATATCCATATGTATGTATTTGTATATACACATATAGTATCCGGTTATAGAGGAATATTCAGTTCAGACGACTATCAGCCCCGACCCCCTGGCAACTGACATCGAGGCGAGGTTAGCTCATTAAATGCAACGAGTCTGCTTAGAAAGGACTGCTGCTTCTCGATTTATGTTAAAATCTAATTAATACTCGAGATCGTTTCATTCCGTAAGCCCAGAAGTTAACGAGACAAAAGTGGTCTGTGTTGCACCGTTTTATGTTCTATTTTATGTCATCGACAAAATATAAAGTTACTTTGTCTGATGGTAGCTCAGCATAAATGTTGAACAAACAAGGGCGCTTATTAAATTTCTGCCAAAATTATAATCCCTTTTACGAAAATTAACAAATATAAACTAGTACATCAGCAATAAAATTAAAAAAGCAATTTCAAGACAAGTTTTTCATTTTGATTTAATTCTGTTTATATACACATAAAAAATTAAAAGACCTTGTGGGCCAAGTCAAGAAAAACAAATGTCAAATTGTACTCACCCTGTCCACAAAACGAATTCAATATTGTCGCCTTGGCGGGATACCATTGCTCTTGCAGCGGATGCAATAAGTGTCCATGGGGCGTCGCAGGAATAGTCGCCGAAACGTCCTGCCGGTTTTCTCCCGGATCTGGAACCATCGTAATCCGGTCGCAGACAACCTGCAATCATAAAATCGTAAGAGTTAAAAGGTATATGGAATTGCTGGTAAATAAACATAGATTTCACTTTGTCCTTGACGAATATAATCAAAGTTACCCTTTTTACATAGGTATACCAAATAAATTTACTTTTTTATTTACCCTAGATGCCTAAGCGTAACGTTTATAAAAGTTGCCTTGGAACATGAAGGAATAAAATACCTCCGTGTACACGTACGAATAACAAAAACCTAATAAGAGGAAAAATAATTATACATAATTACTTAATGAAATAAATAGATTTAGAAAGTACACAAAGCACGCAACGAACGCCGAATCACAGTAGAAATATACTAAGAAAATGAGTTTCTTTGTTTTATTTTATTTTTTTTGTTCTATATGCCACAATACTTTTCATTTGATAATTTTCTTGCCTTACTTTTCTGGCATTCAGTTTAGGAATTTAAGTTAAAAATTTACATTGCTTTTTTCGAGCTTCCAATTAAAAGGAATCACTAAAGATTAATAAAGACATAATTGAATGAAAATATTAATTAATTATTTTAAAAATTAATATAAAAATATTAATAACATGTAAATCATCCTATTTGCAGTTTAATTTTAGAAAATGTGAAATTCAAACGATTGCAATCAGTTTGCTAATAATTTGCATCATGCTGCTTTCTATATTAAAAATAAGTGCATTTATCGATCCCAAAAAGGCGCTTTTAAAGTTTCCAATTAATTTTCATCCAGATGCATGGAACAATTTTAAAAATAAATAAATATAACGAAAATTTTACGTCAGAAATGTTTTAACAAAATTATTTAAAAATTAGTAAAAGTAATGATCCAACGAACAAATAATTATTTCAATAAAAGAAACGTTAATTTACTCATCGACACAACATAACACTTGTTAAAAGTACAGACTGTGTTGATAAAAATAAATGAATTGTGCAGTTTTGCAAAATTATGTTCCTAAAGGTAGCGACAGAATGTATGAAGTGATCTCAGTGTTGGCTTTCGAAGTTTAATTAATTTTACGTAACCTGAGTTGGCATCAAGTCAACGACCCTCTTTTTGTACCTTTGAATGCATGTATGTAACAGGTAATATGAGTATATAATATACATTAAGAAAAGAAACATACTACATAGCTGTACAGATGCGGACCGCTAATTTTAGCGGCCCTGGATACTTGGATATACAGACTGTATAAGTTCACGGTGACATTGATTGAGCGGTATCTAAATCCGGCTCTGTAGCTGGATGAACGTTGAAGCAACCGTACGTCATACACAAATTTGTAGATTCCGTACTTTTTAGTAGGTATGTACTTACATTTCATGTAACTGTACGTCTTCACATGCAGTTTAAACTCTGTCTGTCTCTTTTTGTATGTACATATAACTCAACCTATATCGTATGCTATAAATGGGATGAAAGGTTTTCAACGTACCCGCGTTTTCATCAAACATTTTCATGCAAGTTTAAGAGTACGAGTACATTCTCTTCATTTCCTCTACTTTTGTGCGAATATGTGCTCGTTTAAAAGCCTGTACGTAATTACAACGCTTTTCCTTTTCATTTTCCTTATTTCATGTTCCCAATGTTACTCTATATCCCTACAACAGCATAGAAATGCTATAGAAAACAGAAACGTTGTCTGCTGTCATTATAAGTGACTTTGACACTTTGGTCAACGGAAACAAAAACGAAGACCAAATTATACTTAATTATAGACATAGTAGGAGAAGATGATAATGAAAGTTGCTTGGACGGTTCATTTAACAGGCAAATTCGGAAAAAAAGGGAAAAAGGGATAATAAGTGAATGCTGCAGTGTCCAGGATATTATGTTATTTGTAGGACTAGGACAGGTAATTCTATCGGCAAGAAGTTCAACTACTGAACAAATGCTCCTGGCGTTTGGAAATTGCGCTCGAATAACTTTTAACTTCAATATAGTTTCTAGAAGAGGTTCTCAAACTTATGCGGGACAAGATTCGCTTTTTTCGCTACCCATTCGCTTAAAATTGGAAGACTAAATAGATGTGCAAAGTATGCCGCAGCACCATCTATCCTCTCATATATTAATCAATGTTGCGAAGCTTCGAACGGCTCTGATTGCTCCAAGGCTACAAAATTTCTCTCTTATTGATTGTCGAAGTTTGATTGTTCACCACTCAAAGCCTACTGATTCTCTTAGTATAGAGTCAGGTACGAATTTTAACATTGACATTGCGCATTTTATCCTATAGTGACTATATGCTAATAGTTGGTTGACTTTATGAGTCAAGTTTCTCTGTTCCGTTGCTCAATTTCATGTACTTTCTCTCCCTTATTCTCAGCGAATCGTTAACACTTTTGTGAATTAGAAGATGCGATCCATGACTTTGAGAACCCCTGGTTTAAAGTATCAGATTTAATTAACCACAAAAGCGTGCAAACTATGTAATATTGTAATGTTTACGATTTAATTGAACGTACATAACTTCAAGTCCAACAATTCTAGTTAAATTTGTCAGGAATTTTCAAACATTATTTCCGAAACACCTTGTCGGCAATTTCTCTACTCTCACGTAAAAATTGATAATTGCAAGATGCATACACGTCCACACGTATAAGTACCTACTGCAATGACAAAATTTGCATCTAAATAGAAAATGGCGTTTATAGTTCTTGAGTCTATTTAAAACAACGTAAATTGGACGATTTTGTATAGTTTTTTTTTTAAATAGTATTATCCCTCTTATTCCCGTTTACTTCCTTGTGCCTGGCTTGTCTGACTTGTGGCAGGAGTCGTAGGTTTCACGTATAGGTTTCTCTCTTGTACGTGACCGAAATCTAATATCCACCAAAGTCGATGTCTGATTAGTGCGCTTAAAATCGAATCAGGTCGGTAAGCACCTGACGGCCCTTCTGCACATTCACATCGCAGGAAATCGCAGGAAAGCAAGAAGAAATTGTTGGAGGTAGTATAGATAGGTACGAACCAAGGATGAGCGAAATGCTTGCATAACGAACGATGAACCCTGAACACGGAATACTTGCAATTAATTCAAAGCACAGAAATAGCATGTCTCTATCTATACCTTTCCAGCTTCAATGCTTTACCATTTACTTACCCCTTCAAACTTTCGTTACAATTAGCATTAGAAACAGACAAATCGGGAATAGTCCTTCCTGATATTGTGATCTTCTAATTCACAAAAGTTTTAACGATTCGCTAAGGATAAGGACAGAAAAGGAACGGAACAGAGAAACTTGTCACATAAAGTCAACTAAATATTAGTATAGTCACTATAGGACAAGATGCGCAATGTCAATGTGAAGATTCGTACCTGACTGGACACTAAGAGAACCAGTGGGCGCTGAGTGCTTAACATAGCTTAATCTATAGGAGGAAAGGTGGCGCTGCGGCAGCACACGAATATTAACAGATACCTTGCATATCTGGTTATTCTTCCAATCAACTTCACTAGTCTAATCAAGCAGTTACACTTTCGGTAAAATGGCAATTAAAATGGAAGACATCGGGCCTGCAACCAGGAATAGGGAATGAGGGAACGTTTCTGTTTAAATAAGTTTAACGCGGTAGCAGACTGAAAATCGTCGTAAATTCTATTTATCGCCATTAAAATATTTCATGGTTACATGCGGCTCGACTCGTGAAACGAAACCATAAGACCACAGGCTAAAGCTAATAAATTTTGTCGATCAAACTTCAGAGATATATCGAAATATGAAACTCTCTCTTAGTTCTAATATAATAGAAATAAGTAGAGTACATGTGCAAGAGTAACATTGCTCTGTCAACAGTGCAAGTTTTCTTTTCATTTCTTCGTGTCTGGTATTGCAATCATTTGCAGATTTTTTTATACACCTAGTAAATTCTTCCAAAAGATATTGTAAATTTCTTGCACTCATTAAGTTCTATTTTGTTCATTGTAAGCAAATTTGTACTTAAAGTGGCCATAATTTACGATTTTTCTTTCATTTTTCATTTGCCTTTCATATTCTTAAAACTGAAAACAACATAAATTACGTTTTTATGTTGAAATGGATTATCCACACACAATGTGAAAAAGAAATGATAAAAATTCTTTAACGAGTCATTCGGAAATTTTTTTCCGGGCACTAATTCATAATTAAGTGCATTTCATAAAAAAATCGTAAGAGAGGGCTTATACGGAAAATTATGATTTATTTGTGTTAATAGTGGATAAAGAACTTGAGTCAAAACAGTAATAAGCAATAAAACTGAAAAAATATATATTCTTTTAATAGGTATTTAAAGTTTACATAACTTTTGTTGCTTTTACTAGACCCCAGACAGGTAACAGAATAATGGATAATTGCGATAAAACATAAAATGTTAGCCTTTAACATTTATTTTATAGATTTAGCATGAATGCAAGAGATTTAAGCATAAAACAGTGCCCGGGTTGAATATTCATTTAATTAGATTTAAATTTTAAATTTTCTGTTCTAATTAGACTTTTCTCCAGATTTATTTGTAGATATAATAAATTTCCATTATTCAGGTTTGCGAAAAAATATGAAAAACTATGATTTGCGTTGAAAAATTAAAGAAAGAAAAATAGTTTTTTAGAAATATTAAATTAAAAATATACAGGGTGTTCTGCAATTGGCGGACAATCGCCAGGTAACCTTGTCAAAAGAAAACGAAAATCTTAATACAAAAATGTCCGCAAGGTCCTGGCTTGTCCTCACGAGGTCCTTAAAGTTTGAGTTTTGGTGTCATAGAATCGGCATAAAATCGATTTTTTTCTTTTT
>JARJEB010007062.1:0-10891 GCA_030264535.1 Liometoxenus newtonarum
TGCTATATCCGAAAAACGCGGTGACCAAAAAAAAAAAGGACTCAAGTCTCAAATTTTCATGTCATCAGTCTTTGTAGGCCCTCTAAATTTTCGTATGCCCCAGGCACAGTGCCTACTCGGACTAATAGATGATACGGCCCTGCTCGTAGCTCAATTGGCAGAGCTGGTCATAAATAGGCTGCGGCCCAGCTCGTAGCTCAATTGGTAGAGCTGGTCATAAATAGGCTGCACGTTGCGGGTTCGAGTCTTGTCGAAAGAGTAAACTTTTCTTATAAAAAGAAATAATAATAAGATTCCTATAAAAGAAAAACAACTCTTATAATATAGAACACAAAAATATTCTTTTACCGCCTTTTCTTTTCTAACTTTTACTTTCATTTTTCATCTTCTATGTATTTCTATACATTTTCGGAAAGATTTCTTATTCTATAACTATATGTACTAAATTATAGGTATATATGAGCCCATGGTGGGCAAAACGAGTAAACATTTGTAAAACATTTATAGCAATTTGAAGGCAAAATCAACAAACAAGGGTGCTAAATGGACACATTGACTGACCACTGGTACATACTGGTCAATAACGATTTGTACAAAATAAATCTTTTACGTTCAGCCTTCCTTTAGTTCAATTCATCAGACATCAGTCAGGACGAATAAGAAATACCTATATATACAGACGTCCAGGTCCAGCACGCGTATAACCTTGAATTTCTTTTCTTTTCTCTTCTCTTGTCTTTCTTCTTCCAAAACGTCACACCAAGAAAGAATATAAAATATAGTAGACTGGGACACACTGGGCAGCAGGGCAGCCAAAATGTAATGTTACACAGAAAAAAAAAGCATTAGAATATAAAAGATGAAGCTAACGATTACTTCTTGGGGTGGCAAACTTTCGTTCATTATATGTGAAATCAGTGGACCATTCCGACCTTCTTCGATTCTGTTCTACCTTCTTATGGTATGTACTCGGGTAGCTGCTACTTCTTTACATTTCCTTCCTTCTACATGCATCTACTTTCCTTTATGCTAAGCGTAAGCGCCGATCTTTGCTCTTTTACTTTTACCATCCCAATCGAGCATCGGGAGCACATGATGATATCATGCGTGTTTTTACTGTACAGCAGACTACTTCGTGTACGTTTAGATTATTATTTTTATACTTAAAAGAAAAGATGTCCCATATAAGTTTCTGCTCAAGATGAACAAAGAACAAGCACAAGACTTGATCCCGTGCCGTGCCATCGTCATCTTCAATGGTGTGTGGTATGTGCATGAGTACGCAAGAAGCTGTGTTCTTCTGCTTCTGCTTGGCATGGCCCATGGGGTTCGTTCATTGTTGATTCAATTCTTTTCTTCTGTTTCGTATTTGTATATTTCCATTGAAAGATGTAAGGCACGCGTATGTAAGGTCATAAAACCACACACACACACACACACACACACACACACAAACGCGCGCACACACATTTGATGATAATAAAAATACACACACTCACATTTATGAGGAGTGAATATAAGTACATTCTGTTTTCGCGCCTTACAGTCAGTGGAATTGAAATTTCATAATAATTATGTAAAATTATTCAGTGAAAACTGCATTTCACTGACTATTTCGTTGGTATATGGTTTGATAAAATATTTGACGAAGAAGGAAAAGCAGTTTTATCAGTGGAAATAAAAATAATACCTACACGTATATACACCTAGGTACAATTTGTAGTTAGTTACGTGCTACTAAAGTTAAATAACTTATAGATACAGTGTTCATGTAGCAAACAGCTGGTTATTAAAGATGAAAGATGAAATTCAATCTTTCCTCTTAAAATACTAGAAACTATAAACGTGTAAAACTGTAAACTGATGTACTGCAACAATTATCAGTTTTCTCGTCGAGTAAGCAAGCATACTCGTCATGTCACACGTCACACTTTTATAAGATCTCTCTCTCTTTCTGTAATACTAATGTAATTGTAATTCAACACTTTTCCACATTAACACATTCTGATATCATTTTTATGCATTACTTCTACGACTATCGCGAAAAAATATTTTTGATAATATAATATAAGTAAATTTGAGTTTCTTTTTACTTGCCGGCCACATGCCGAAGGTATGTAGGTATAGGAAAGTAAGGTAATCAGAAAAATTTTAAAGTCTTATTTTTCCTTGATTCGTGCAGATCCGTTGACCTTAGGTCATAAGTCGTCTCTTTGACAGTGTGTGTGTCTGTGTGTGTGTGTTTGTGTACAAAATTGCGGGCAAACCAAGCAACGTATTTTAGATGTTCCTCCAACTTCAATCTGGAGTAAAGATAAATAACATCGGTCATTAAAGAAGAAACTTATTTGCTCTCAAAATATTAATTTGCTTATAACCAGCTAAATATTGAATTTAGCATAGTACTATCTATACAATATTGGCCAAAAATCTTTTGAATTTCCTTCAAGATATAACAATAACATTTCTTCTTGGGCTAATAGATTAGTAGATATTCAACAATCACTAGAACAAGAATTTAATATATGCATGTTGCTATAACGCGATTCTCTAACATGCTGACACTCGGTAGAAAAGTTATCGTTTCGTTACAATGTTACAAATATTGAAATGGACGTGGAACGTCATAGAAACTAAAAAATCGGTAAGGGTTCGCACCACATATTAATTTTTGAAATTAATTTTACATATGAACAAAATCTACGGTACGGATTCGCACCGAACAACTTTCCGCATCATGCACACTACGATTTGGTAGAACTCGTCTAGCGTAAAAGTATTTGATCGGAAAGTGGAAATTGTCCAGAAATTTAGTCATCTCAAAACATAATCTCATTTTTATTCTCCGATCATAATTATTTTTTCGATCAACGAGTTCTACCAAATCGTAGTGTCGGAAAGTTGTGCGGTGTGAATCCGTACCGATTTTTACTCTCCGGCTTACCCAAGGTATAGTAAGGAAAGTTAGGTGATGAGGCAAAATATTGAAGTCTGGTTTTCGACTGATCTCCACGAATTTCGACTATGAAATCGTGGTGGATGCGGTCGGAATGTTGTGCGCTGCGAATTTAACGCACCGATTTATTTAAATTGGAAGAAAGAAAGAAATGTAGACTATAAACAAAAAATATGAGTGTATATGGGTAAAATTATAACTTAGTATAGTAGTTCCATCGATTAATAAATAAATAAATAAATAAGTAAATAAATAAATAACGCTACCCAACCCAAGAACTAGAACGAATGGCGGTTGAGTTAAGAATAATATATTCATAAAGTAAACTAAACTCGCCTCTCATTTTTATTGTCCGATCATAATTATTTTTTCGATCAACGAGTTCTACCAAATCGTAGTGTCGGAAAGTTGTGCGGTGTGAATCCGTACCGATTTTTACTCTCCGGCTTACCCAAAGTAGGTATAGTAAGGAAAGTTAGGTGATGAGGCAAAATATTGAAGTCTGGTTTTCGACTGATCTCCACGAATTTCGACTATGAAATCGTGGTGGATGCGGTCGGAAAGTTGTGCGCTGCGAATTTAACGCAGCGATTTATTTAAATTGGAAGAAAGAAAGAAATGTAGACTATAAACAAAAAATATGAGTGTGTATGGGCAAAATTATAACTTAGTATAGTAGTTCCATCGATTAATAAATAAATAAATAAATAAGTAAATAAATAAATAACGCTACCCAACCCAAGAACTAGAACGAATGGCGCTTGAGTTAAGAATAATATATTCATAAAGTAAACTAAACTCGCCCGCTACATGAACTGAACAAAATATTTACAGGCATACTCGTAAGTGTAAGGTATAAAGCTTTTTCTTGGCTTTGCATTTTACATTTTCATTTCACATTCATATATTGGCCGGTATATCATGAATTACATATTGAGCACTGAATCTGAAACGACCATATACGTGAAGCTAGCCAACAAAAAATCGAAATAGAACTCATATGTGAACTTATACAGACAATTAATTCAAGTAATGCATTCACACTTTAAAAGGTCTAGACCTAGAGTTATCGGCATCATTGGACTGTTGACATGTTAGTTATAGTTACCAAATGCATCATTTGATTCACAGTATTTTTACTTTCCGACTTACGGAAGGTATAGGTGATAGGTCACAATTTCAAAGTCGAATTTTTGACGGATCTCCACGAAATTTTATAAGTAAACATATTTTGGTTAAGAAGTGTTTTAAAAGTGTGAATTAATTATATTGCACGTTATATTTAGTGCTATAATAACTTAAAAGAAAATATGGTTATACGTTACTGCTTTTTTCGATGTTTAAAAATTATGTATGCGGTGGTAAACAACTAAAGAACTAATATTGACGACTACCGGTGAGATTATAATTATGCAATCGGTGCATATATATATTGTACAGAATGTACGAGACATAGTTTTGGGCTCATGTATTTTAAATTGTAATAGAAACGAACTCTTAACTATGTATGGCCGTATGGGAGCAAGAAAATTACGAATTGAATTTACTACTTCTTATATTCGTTACTCGTTATGTTGTATGGCGTGTTGTTAAAACCGCGGGGGTGTTTATAGATTAATCAAGTCGTAACGCCAACACGTACATACATGTGTAATGAATAAATAAATAAAAAAAGAAATCGAACTAAACCACTCCGAAAAGATATTACGACAGTCCATTCAAAATGACCATTAGAATTGTCGTTTATCACAACTTCTCATTACACTTTTGGATAGTTTTAGTATTGTCACCAATTATAACAAATGGTGTATTCGTTATTAATTGGTGACAATACCAAAACTATCCATAAATGGATGTAAGGTTCTGAAAAGAAGTAAGAATATCGTTAATCTTCAATCTCTGATCGTTATCCGGTTCATAAAGAAGACGTTTAATGTTTAAAACATACAAAACGTTCAAAGATACAATCACATTTGATTTGCATATTTAGATTTTTCGTTTTCAATTGCCAATTGGAGAAACGAACAAAAAACAAAAAGACCACCAAATCGCACGCGAGTATAAAATTTAAGAATGCAAATGTTGTTTTGTTGATTGTTGATTTTTGTATACCTATAAGAAAAAGAAAATATTACAACCTGCTGAGTGCTGCGGTTTGATGTATATAGGTATGGTAATGATACAGGCTTATAGGGTTGTTTGACTTCATCACAGGGTTGTAAATAATGCTAGTTAGTACATTGTAAAACGTAACACCCCCATGTCAGCGCAGCGGGTGTGTACGTGGAGTTCGAACGTCGACCGACTCCCGAGCCCGACCGACTCCCTCGCAGCGTGAAGCAAAGACGTCAACACACCCGCAACATTCATCATCCCCTCGAAAGCTGGAAACTTTACCATTTTACGTTTACATTACGTTGTATTGTATAATTTGTATAAGTATTCACATTCAGTAAACTTGTGCATATGAGGAGTGTAAAAGGTTCTCCATTACCTCAACTACTGTCTAACTCTACACTTAATGAGGTGTATCGGGTTTAATATTTATTATCAGGCAAGAAGAGGGAATTTAATGTCTGTGTATGTAAGTTAAGTATTTACAACCCTTTCACGGCAATAAATTTAGATTCGGGATTTTGAAGTGATTCAATCATTTCAATCATTTATCAAAAACGTTTTATGGAAAAATAAGTCGAAATATAAAACAAATACATCGGTGCGTTAAATTCACACTGCACAACTTTCCGATCATGTAAATAAATTATGATTTCGTAGAAGTCGCCGATTGTAGAACTATAATTCAGATCGGAAAGTGGAAATTGTACAGAGTAATCAAAGTCATTTCCACTTTCCGATCAGAATTAATTTTTTGATCGACGACTTCTAACGTAATTTTCAGATTCAGGTTTCTATCATTAATCAAAAACTTTTTGTAGAAAAATAAGTGGAAATATAAAACAAATAAATCGGTTCGTTAAATTCACACTGCACAACTTTCCGATCATGTAAATAAATTATGATTTCGTAGAAATCGCCGATCGTACAACTAATTCTGATCGGAATGTGGGAATTGTACAGAGTAATCAAAGTCATTTCCACTTTCCAACCGGAATTAATTTTTTGATCGACGATTTCTACCTAATCTTTGGATTCAGGTTTCTATCATTTATCAAAAACTTTTTATGAAAAAAAAAGTCCAGATATAAAACAAATAGATCGGTGCGTTAAATTCACACCGCACAACCGATCATGTAAATAAGTCGTACAACTAATTCTGATCGGAATGTGGAAATTGTACAGAGTAATCAAAGTCATTTCCACTTTCCGCTCAGAAATAATTTTACGATCGCCGGTTTCTAAGTAATCTTCAGATTCAGGGAAGCGAGATTCGTGAAGATCCTTCAAAAACCCGACTTGGATATTTTGGCCGATCAACTATCTTTCCTTACTCTACCTTGGGTAAGTCGGAAAGTAAAAATAACTAATTGTTAAGAAACTTTTCTTAGCCATCAGTGTCACATAGTCAAATATTGTCTAATAAAAATTTGCAATATTTGAATAACAAGGCCTAGGTATTACAAAGAAACCGAGAAATAAGCGTTAAATTCAATTCCCGTCTTAAAAATTGAAATTTTTAAATTTTTAAGTTTACGCTGGTCTATTCTATTTTACTACTAGCACAATAATATTAGTATCTCAATAGCCCACAGGCAGCACTTACCATAGCGTACGGATAAACAGATTAGGTAATATGTTCAATTGCTATTCCTAATTCTAATACTTACAATAATAAACAATTTATTAATTTTAATTTCTTAACTAATTTCAATTTAATTGTATAAAATTAATTTGTTAGTAATGAAACTGGAGCGTTGGTTGAACTAAATTGGTTGTGTAGCGATCAATTTACATAGAAATACGTATAAAATATAATCTAAAATCGATTTTGAATGCAAATTGGACCAAATTATACTCGGTAGTGTAGTAACGTGACCATCAACCATTACTACACATATTTCGAGCTGCGCAATTACCATTACGATAAATTGAATATTTAAACTGTGGGTGTAGACTTGTAGACTGTAGAGTGTAGACGATCTTAATTCCACTCAGCAGTCGTCGGTTAATTTATTTATTATATGATTATTATCAAAACACATATAGGACTATTAGGTATATACCTATGTACAAATAAGAATACTTATACTTCGTGACGCATATTTAATTTTCAACAATTATGGTAAAAAAAAAACGAAAGGAAAAGGAAGGAAAGCATCTGCATACTTCCGATTCCACCGCGACCGCAACATATTACATTCGTTTGAATAGTCGGATATTATTTATAATGAGATCTCTCAATTGGTATATTACTCCGTGTTCCTTGCTTATTTTTGTAACTTCATGACTGTATTTCCAATTTCATTTTGAATGATTTTAATTTAATAACGAATTTATTATTGGCTCTCAAATTTCACCTGTTCACGTTTCATATATTGGTAAGATATAAATAAATGATGATAGTTCCACCTTCATTTTTCATGAATAATGTGTCTCATCATTATCTATCTACATGAAATATAAAAAATGTAAAAAAATACTTTTCACTTTGTATGCTGGAGGAACTTGGTGGTTCCTGCAAGCGCAAAACACGTCAGAATCGACGGATTCTGAAACAGGGCACCATGAAAATGAATCGGTGGAACCTGGGAAAGCAGTTCCCAGTTTGGTTTGTTATATGCTGGTGTCGACTGCACGCGAGAGGATCATCATCGTTCGTCCCGTCCCGTTCCGTCAACGACATCTTCAAGAATGGTATCGAGTCGTATGGTCGAATCGAGTCGCGCAAAGCCTTTTTACTTTGTTAGCTTATTTATAAGGTATATTACTAGACTAGATAAAGCCAGGCCACTAAAGAATAAAGTTAACCATGCGACATGCACGACTCACACGAGAACGAGTTACAAGTAGGTATGTACGAGGCGCGCGCTTTCCACCTGTTGCTGGAATGGTATAGAGAGACTGGAGCTGGAGCTGGAGTTCCTTCTGAATTTCTTACTTTACTTTCTACTATTATTTTAAACTGCTGTGGACTAGACGCTTTGAATAGTTCGAACAAAACTCCGCGATGCGCGCAAACTGAAGTAACACACGAAGATGAGACACACACTCAGTCGGGACCGGTTTGTGCATCGCCGTTCGCGACTTTAGAACTTCTCTCGTTGATGCCTTGCGGGTCAATAGAATCACGAGTGGGCTTCTTGAGAAGCCGCAACAAACACGATCCCTTGGATATTTACACTTATTCACTCATTTACACTAATTGGACGGCAGGATGCTTTTCTTATAGCTTAATTCAATTGAGTTTGGAGGTTCAATTCAAAGAGGAGTTCTTGAATTTATTTTTTATGCTCTTATGCGATGCGGAAGTCGGGAATCAGAAAGTACCTATATATTTCAATTTGCAATTCCGAATACATGTTCAATTCAAGTACAAAAATATTGTTCCCCTCGATCATTTAATGTTTGTTATAACTATACAAATGCAAAAGAAAGGAAAAAGGGGACACAATACTATATAGGAAATATTTTTAGGAGCAGGAAGAATGTTCAGTTTATTCTTTGATAATTAGGGCGTCCAACTGATTCTGTTTATGCAAGACGTGGGAAAATCATTTCCCCTATTATAAATTTGCACGATTGCGCAAACAGCATTAAAATACGAATCCCATCACTTTTTGTTCCTTGTCCTTTTTTTTTCATTTCTAAATAATTTTGATTACCAACAATAATTTTTATGTATACTGTAAAAATTCAGTATTACTATATTATCAATTAACATGCGCGTATAGAATTGGGAATTATTTCATTAACATTATTGCATGAGTTGGCCATTTATTCTTTTCGTTGATAGGTACTTGCGGAGGTACTTTTTTGATTTCCGGTTTTAGCTGTGTATCTTTTTCATCTAGAGTCAAGAAGCCCGAATTTCGTAATGTACTGCAATTTGAAAGCACTATAAGTATAGAAATTATCTCATTCTTATCGCTAAAGCTCAATCGTCATCATCGGATAAAACGATAAAAATAATTAAATGCGGCGCATCGCACTCAAACGTAGTTAATAATTAAATTCAAGAACCGTGCCATGCAATTGCATGATGCACACTTGTATATAACTGCAAGTAAAATCAGCAGTAGCGTAGCTATAGTAAATTATGACAGGGACCCAGCTAAAGTAAACTGGATTGACCAAAAGCTGGAAAGGAAAATTCCATACCTCATATCACAACTGCAATGCATTTGAGAAATAATACCAAATTGTCAATTTACGAACGAGGCTTTGAACCCCGACGCACTTAATTGCCCTATAATAGCTACGCCACTGGCTGGTAAATCTAGATTTATCATGTTATAATTATTATACTGGCAACTCACCTTTGCGGGCTTCTTTTTCACCGTTATATTATAAAAATAAAAATGTTATCACTGTTTTCACTTAAAGTTAAAAATTATTTGAACTTTCACAATGTAATGCTTGGCTACTCATTCGTGTCTAAGTTACTGGAGGTACACACCTCACAAGGACTTGAAGGATAATGAAATGACGATTGACGGGGACGCAAAGTTGCAAGTTTGCTTGTAGCACACACACACGCAGTAAGAATAAGGGCCAAGGGGTGCTTTCAAAAGAAAAAAAGTTGGTGGTAACCCCCACTAGTTTTCGATTTAAATTCGAAATTCCTTTACACATACTCGTACGTAAGAAGAGTACGTAAGGTAGGGGCGACCATGATTTTGGAACTTTGAATTTCTAAATCATGCCTTTCTCTAATCTCTTCGCATTTATTTTTAATTAATTAAGGGTGTTGTTTACATAAATGCACGCAATATGTAAAAAAAATATTATACACTTAAATAAATTATATTTTTTGAAACTTAAAATTTATTTGTAGATTAACAGTCTTTTAAAGTTAATTAAATGAAGACCTCACACCAAAACATTAGAAATTTTTTTTAGAACTTTTTGTTTTTAATTTTTAATTTTTATTTGAAGATCCACAATGGCAACATGTTTAAAATAATAATTCAAATCTTATGACAATAACTTTTCTCTTCAGCTACAGGTGACAGGCTTGCCATAGGTTAAAAAAAAATTAAGCATGCTGCGGCTGTGAAGTTGCGAGACGCGTTCAAATAATTTGAATAGATTTATTAATTATACTTCATTTGTTCATTATAAATATGAAAAATAACAAAAGCATCAAATTAACAGCTGATAATATGCATACAAAACATGTTTATGTAAAACTTAATCAACAACAAGAGCAAGTTATTAGTATTATTTCTTCTTCTAATTTTCTCGTATTATGCGTTGTTAAATTGACAACAACACAACTCGATTGCAACTATACAAACCTAAACAATAAATTATAGAATAATTAAGTACCATCAAATATAATAAACTCATTTCGAAACAAACACAAAACAAAACATGAACACGAACACCTATTTTAGAAGATATATCTAAAGAAAAGGCGCAGCAAGATCGCGCTAATTACAAAACGAGCACTACCTATACTAATGTCTAAATAAGAGAAGCGTATAATAATATTTGCCATTAGCCATGAAAAAAAAAACCGTGAGCAAATTAGGCATTTCTGGCTTGGATAAGTTAGAATGGAACATGGTTAAAAACATGATCCAATTTTTTTTTAGTCATACTGACGTTAGTATCTACAAAACAGTCTGCAATTTCCAAAACGTAAGAAACTGCTCTTTCCATTAATATTTGAATTGATTAAAATAAGATGCATCTGCGGATGCATGGCTTATTGTCAGGGGCGGATCGAAACATCAGGCAATTTCCCGAAGGGTAAACGCGTTACTTTCGTTTTTTCGATAACACAAATCCGGTTCGAAGGACCAATGTAATTTT
>JARJEB010007069.1:0-10566 GCA_030264535.1 Liometoxenus newtonarum
ACGTGACCGTTTTCAGAACTTTAAGTACTTACTTTTCAAGTTAAACATATAAATTTGCGCTTCATTATTCAGTAACTTCTACTTGGATCGGAAAAATCCATATTTTTCTTGCAGAAGAACGAGAAGCAGAAATGGTAATCTCAAATTTTTACGCGTGACATCTGGCGGTAAAACTCGACGCCGAGCTCGACGCATGCTATCTGAGTAAAGTCACAACTGCGCATGCTTTACTTTTCTACCCGTCTCTGCCGACGGATAGAAAAGTTGAACTTTTTAGGGAGAAATGGTACAAAGAAACAGCTTTAAGTTTACCGCGTGCAAAAAATTAAACACAAAGAAATGCTCAAGTACGAGTAATCGAAGTAATCATCACGTGACCCTTCTTCCACCCTGCTTCTTTACGAACCTGTTACAAACCCATCTAAAAAAATGAAAAGAAAAACACTCAGCTCGTCTAAACTTAAAACCACAATTAATAAATTAACTGTTCCACTTACTTTTGAAATGCTTTTGAATAACATCGCATTTGAAATAAAATAAATAATTAACAGTCAATAAATATGACATATATAAAATGGCAACATTGTATTTTATTTTCAGATAGGTTTTGTTTTTCTTCAACATGTTGACATTCAACATGGCGGCATGTCGTCAGTGCTGTGCTGTGTCGTGGTGAGTTGATTATTTACTAAATTTAAGTAAACTTTAATCAAAATTCAACCGGAAAAATGTTTGTAAACGATCAAACTTACAATATATTTAACGCGTGTATAAAATTTTCAGCCTGAATTACCTTATTTGTTTCGATATCAGCGTTTCAATGTTTCCCGTAGGAAAAAGCCCTTGTGTACACCGTATCTTTGTATCATCTTTCTTACGCAGCAATTCTTTGTGATCATTCAAGTGTAAATCGTTTTGGTCATTTATTTACGAGAAAATCCTTTTTAACGGAGTTTAAAGTGTTATTAAATAATGCAAAAAAGCATTGATGTACATGGTGTTTTTAATGTAAGGTGATCGTGAAAGGGATTGTAAATCAATAATTCGGCCCTTGTTGTTTTACTTGCGCCAAATGCACATGTTTCCGAAACCGTTTACTGTATATATGATTTTCTTCAATTCAACCACAAACAAATAGTTCTAGAATACAAAAAGTTTTAAAATAAAGAGTTAAGTTGAATAGTTCTGCCAAATATTAAAAGTTAAATGCAGTTATGATTAGAAAATTTATTAGGATTAAGTTTAATTTTTTTTAAGTATCAGATGGTTTGTTTTAATAATACATTTATTTTTACGTACCACTTTGGCATTCGTTTGTCAAATTGTTTGATTTTGATACCATCAGTCGATCAGTCAACAATGTTCTTCGTCGTATTGACACACGAAAAAATCTGTTGTTAAAAAGTCATTTTGATAATACAGTCATGCCGCTGCTGGAATAATTTCATAAAATTAATACATTTCGGGACTCGATTGTGAATGTTTTCGTACTTAAAACCTGTATTGTATGCCCATTTATATGTTTCAGTAAAGTTTTGTGTTTGATACTAATGACAAACATTTCTTTTTCTTTTCAGCTTGTGTAACTAAGAAACTCAAAATTTAGATTAGAAAATTGAACGTAACCCGAGTTGTAATCAGCGCAAACCACTGGCCTTTAAAATAATTCTGTAGAGAAGCAACCTGTAATCATTTATAACGAAGCAAACAAAAAATAATCAACCAACACACCAAAAAAATGATATAATTATCTAAAACTTAAAGTAAAGCAAAAATACTGAAGACAACGTGAAAATCAATTGAAAACAGGCGAGATATATTCCAAGCATTAATACGAGCATTAAACCTAAAAACATATTCAAACTTAATAAAAATTCGCATTGTAATGAGAATATATGGCACAATCCAGACCCAGCACGCATTGAAGACATCTGAGGATTTTTAGTTCAACAATTTATGTTATCCATTAAATTTTTGAGTGACTGTGGATTGTCGTAGGATTTTTTTCAACAAAACGAAATTTTCTTCCTTTTCTTTTAATTATTTTTTATCTACAAAAGTATCTATTACCAACATATATGGAAAACATTCTAAATGATAAACCAAAACGAAAAAAATTAACAAGTTACTACTGGATAGTTCATTATTAATTAATCTTTCTAATAATTAATAAATCGAAGTAAATCAAGTGAAATTTAAGCAAAACAAACAAATTAAAACGTAACCATAAAAGGAAACAAAACAACAACTATAAATAATTTAAAGTTATATTACAAAGAAAAACGCAAAACAAGAAAGAAACAAAAAAGAACAACTACGTGAAAAGGATTTGATGAATTAATTATTTGCTGTTGCGGTACACAGTCGTACAGCTGCCATATTGACTATATTATTATAAAAGAAATAACATAATAATTGTGTGGTACTAGCCACTGTTTAAAAGAGGATACAAGTACCATAACCATTCTGTGATATTCACTTAACTTAAGAAGATTTAAACGACACGACGACAACAACAAGAAGAAATTCAACATAGTGAACAAACGCAAAACACACACACCACACACACACACAACTTACCACTCGATATTACGAATAAAATCGATTTCATTAAGACTATGTCCACGAATCCTCAGTGGAAAACCTTCCAGCCGCCTGATACCATGAATCAACAAGACTCTGCAATCATCGACTTTAAACCTATGACTGGTAAGTAGTGATTGATTCCCAAATGGGGATTGAGTGTTTTGTCACTTTTTTTGTCTTTTAGGAAAAAATCAAGCATTTACTAATTACAATTCGAGATCACGTTATGGTCAAGAGTTTCCATTGTTAGGGGACAGTAAGCAGCAGTCGTACAATGGGGGTGGCAACAATCTGTTCGGTTCGGCTAGCGCCACAAGCACTAGTCGATTTCCCACTATTGGAACGTTCTCTTTGGACAGTAACAATACCTACAATAGTGCTGGCGATTCGCCACCGATTTTCTCGAATGGTAACAGCAGTGCCTCCAGCTACAATGACTCGAATTCCGCTAACATGGGTACTAGGGAAACGGGCATTATCGAAAAATTATTGGTAAATTATCTATTTTCACTACTTCTTGTAATTTACGATGGAAGGATCTAAAAAGGAATGTAAATTTATTTTGGTGATGTAATGTCAGTAGTTGTTGATTCAAATCTCCCGCGTAAATAGCACATTTCAATATGGCGTACATTCCTCTTTCAGTTTCCTTTTTGTTTATGACGTAGATTGATAACGATAAGTAACCTCCAGGAAATTGAGATAAGTAACTTTGACTTTTAATACATGTGTAGCACTCGTACGGATTTATTCAATGCTGCGAACGACAAGCACGACTCTTCTTCCACTTCAGTCAGTTTACTGGAAACATTGAACACCTAAAAATAGGCGATCCAGTTGAATTTGAAATGACTTACGATCGACGCACCGGTAAACCTATCGCCAGTGCAGTTACTAAAATAGCACCCGAAGTTGTAAGTACTTTTTATGTACATTACAGGGTTTCTAGCAAATAAGAAAAATCAAAGATAACTTAGTAAACTTAGTTCGAAGCATCGCATGAATAATGATGCACTCATGAAGTTAATAGATCATGTTAATTATTTTTGAGGTGATGAGTGAAGAACGTGTAACTGGAACAGTCACAACGGAAATACGTGGTGAAGGTTCAAGTGGTGATAATCAAGGACGAATAAGTTATGAAAATCGTGGAGAGTGTTTCTTTTTACCATACACCAAAGACGACGTCGAAGGAAATGTTACGCTGCGTTCGGGAGATAAAGTTAGTTTCCAAATTGCTACGAATCATCGGTGAGTCAACGTTTTTCCTTTTTTTATGCTGGAAACTTGAAACGAATTATGGTAATTGCGTTCTTTGTTTGTAGTGGCAATTTGGGTGCTTGCCATGTACGTCTTGAAAATCCAGCACATCCTGTCAAGTACCAAGGGGTTGTTTGTTCAATGAAGGAAAGTTTCGGTTTCATCGAGCGTGCCGATGTCGTTAAAGAAATATTTTTCCACTTCTCAGAGGCCAAAATTAAAGAAGAACTCAGATTGGGCGAAGATGTCGAATTTATAATTCAGACTAGAAATGTACGTGTTGTTATATATTTTTTCGTTGGTACACATTTATTTGTTTGTTGTTTATGTCTAGGGTAAGGAAGTTGCATGTAACATAACACGTTTGCCGACTGGCACAGTAATATTTGAAGATCTGAAGCCGGATATAATGCGCGGTCAAGTATTGAAACCATTGGATCGTGGTACAAATTTGCGACACCAAACAGACGCGTTGCCAGGACGAATAAGATACCGAGCCGCGGATCATTCCGAGGTTGAGATCTCGTTTGGCGATAAGGATCAAAGAGGTGATTTTACATTACGTCACGGTGATTGGGTGGAATTTAAGATAGCAACGGATCGTAGGGATCAATTGAATAGAGCTACGAATATATCTCTATTGGATGAAAGTTTTGTTGTATCGGGAGAAAAACGCGAACAAGGTGTTGTCGCATCAGTTAAAGACGGTTTTGGTTTCTTAAAATGTGCCGAACGAGAACCCCGTTTGTTTTTCCATTTCAACGAAGTCTTGGACGTCGATCGCGAAATACGAGTTGGCGACGAATACGAATTTACCGTCATACAGGATCAATCGAGTACGTTCTCGAATAATCGACAAAGCGCAATACGAATGAAGCCATTGCCAGCTGGTACTGTGCAATTTGAAACAAGAATCGAAAACAATCTAAGTGGTAGCATCACTAAAGATATCCCGAGTAGTTGGGCGACTCGTAGTCCTACGAAGACCACAAATGGGCACAATAATGGCGAACAAGTAACCGTAGAATCTGGAGTTATATCCTATATGTTCAATGGCGTTAAGAAAACAGTGGCGTTCTATTCCAAAGATTGCGAAAAACAGTTTCCTAGACTAGGCGATAAGGTACAATTTAACATTAACTTGGTGAAACGAACCAAGGAGTTGATTGCTGTCGACTTGCTTGTTCTGCAACAAGCAACAAGCCAAACAAATGGCATTACAAAACACAATAGTCGAACGACCCAATTGTATCAAGGATTCGTTGCTGCACTGAAGGACGGATTTGGTTTCATCGAAACGGTAGACCATGACAGAGAAGTATTCTTTCACTTCAGCAATTTCGAAGGCGATACGAATAATTTAGAATTAGGACAAGAGGTCGAATATAATTTAGGTACACGTGGAAATTCCGGCACTTGTTCATCAGCCGAAAATGTTAAAGTTATACCGAAGGGCACCATTATATTGCCGAAGGTTACCGGTGAGGCGATGGAAGGCGTCGTTGTACGACCATTACGATCGGTAAATCCAGACCAAAACGAATACTCAGGGCTAATACGTATAAAGCCAGAGGAAGATGGCAAGGAGATCGAATTTGGTATTATGGGGCTCGCCAACAAACGGGAACTGCTACAAGTTGGCGACGCGGTTCAGCTACAGGTTGATTTGACTGGACGTGCCGCCAATATCATTGCCGTTCGCAAAAAGTTGCGTGCTACAGTCGATGCCATTAAGGGACAATTCGGCTTTTTAGCTTACGAAGTTGAAGAAGGCAAAAAGTTGTTCTTTCATATGTCGGAAGTTAAAGATAATGTTAATTTGCAAATTGGTGATCAAGTCGAATTTGTTCTTGTCACGAATCAACGCAGTGGGAAGTCGTCAGCTTGTAATGTGGTTAAAGTGAGGTTAGTATTTACTTTTTTTTAAAGACTGATTATCTTTGTTCCAATGAAAGTCCTGACAAAAGTAAGATTTAAAGGTCCCCATACACGGTCCGGAAATCCTTTGAGGAAAAACTCTTCAGCCCTGGCCTTGCGGATGTCCGGAGCGTGTGGTAAAAACCTGAGAGAATTTGTGGAATGTTCAGGCGGCCGGATGAGAATTGAAAAACTATTCTTAAAACTGAACTTACAGCGTGGCAGGTCAATTCAGTGCAGTTCGACCGCAACGCATTCCCGAAGGCCAGGACTGAACAGTTCTTCCTCAGAAGATTTCCGGAACGTGTATGGCCGAGGGGTATTCAGGCCGCGTCCGAAAATCCGGACAGGCCGACTGAACAGTTTTTCCTCAAAGGATTGCCGGACCGTGAATGGGGCCCTTAATAATAGTTCAATATTAGGAATTCTTTGTTGGAACAAAGCTATTATCCTATTATAATTTTATCTTTATTTATTTAGAACGTCTTACCATTCAGAATTTTGATTAATTCGATTAATTTTAGTTCATATTGTAGTGATGTCCAAGCTCGTCCGGAGCGCCTGATAAGTCGATTACGTACAATTTCGATGGAAGATACCGGCCCTAAGTTGCATGTAGTGCGACAACCAAAAGGACCTGACGGGTCAAAAGGGTTCGCTTTGGAATCGCGGCCGTTACGTTTTCCTGGTACAATAACTGAGTAAATTATCATAGTCACTGGTAGCCATATGAAGTAAAAACAAAACAAAAAAAAACATAAAAAAATAATTAATGGTAATAAACATTGCGTTACGTGTGCAATGTATACGTCTTTGAAAAAAAACTATTAAAATATACAAAAAATAACAAACAAAACGAATACATTTCTATCGTTAGTAAATTAATTATTATTTGCAGTGAAATTTGAACAAAAAAAGAACATACAAACACCTAATTATAATAATTATATAATAACTAAGTAATACAAGAATTAATTAAAAACAAACAATGCAAGCAACTACCAAACAAACATCAAAAAAATGAAGAAAAAAAAGTAACAAATAAGCGTGTAAGTAATGATGAATTCGTTCAGTTTATATTCACACACAAATAGTCCTAGCTAAGGAAATGTTGAATAACAAAAGTAATGCAAAAAAAGTAATAAAACAATAAATTTAAACTTAAAAAGCGCTTGAAATGATGAAATAAAGATGAAACACTGCTTTTGAAAACCAAAAATACAAAAAATAAAAATATGATAATCCATTGACAAATATGCATACAATGAATTTAAGTAAAATTAGGATAATACAAATTAAGGTATTAGCGATATGATTATAGAGAAGACTGCATCGTTAAGTGAAAATGTAAAAGAAAAAAAAACTAACTTAAAATGAAACCAAACAAATGAATTAATAATTTCCCATTTTAATGAATTGTTCGTTAACGTCTCATTGATTTTAAATAAGTTATTGAACGATGTACTAAAATGATAAGATTTTTTTTTTGATTCATGGAACAAGAAACTATTGATAAAGGGTGAATATAATTAAACAAAGTAAAAATGAAGAAAAAACTGTTAATACGCAACTGATTTAGAAATTTTTAGAGCTAGGAAATATGATTTACTTGTTTTTACAACGAGTTTAGCAATCAAATAAATAACAACCAAGATAAATGAATGCAGTACCCGCAATTATCATAATGACACAATTTAATTTTAACATATCTACAAAACTATAAATATAAATCATACTTCAATCTACTTATTAAAACTGAGTAATTATGAAATAAAAAATTACTTGGCTAGATTGTGACTTAGTTTTGAATTTCGATGACCATGAGAATTTATTCTTTTTGAAATTTGAAACTTAATGATTGAAAAACTAAAATTCTGTCTGTACGAATTTATGTTATAATTGTAAAATGTTTTGTAAATTGATTTGCAACTGTTCTGTGATAGCTATCCCCACTTTTTACGAATGAAACAACTAAAGAAAACTAATTTAATACAAAGAAACTGAGAAAACTATATCAAGACGCAAAAACAATTGAAATCTAATTGAAATTTGTTTGAATAAACAAGAATTTCGCAGCCACAACAAAGTAACGAATGCATTTTAATGGCCAACATAAATTATTAACGTTAATAATAAAATAAGTAATTAACGTATTTGTGAAACAAGAAATTTTCTAGAAAACAATTGATTTGTACGTTTAGTCATTTAGTAATAATCAAATAGGCTTTGAATTTTAAGTTTTGCTTGATCAAAACTCATAAAAAAAACATTGATTACATTTATTTTACAATTTCATCATTTTCATTTACTTTTACTAGGCAAATGAAATTTAGTAATATTTGTATGTTAGATGATATAGTCAATTTACTTATTCGAATAGTATTAAAACGAAACAAAAATACATAAATTAGATACTAAAGTTATAACAAAGAAAGAAAACTAATAATAAGATTGAAAAGAACTTAAAAATTAAAAAAATATCAAAATAGAAACTTGCATAATATTTATAATGTAAAAAAAATGTTGCTTTAACGAATGGAGCGAGCAAAAACACCTTTCAATTTTAGCCGAACAGTAATTTGACAAATAATGGATTTTCCTATACTAAAATCACCAAAAAAGAAATTTGTAGAGTACAAAAGTTTTTACTTTTTTATGAATAATTAAGGGCCAGTAATTTTATATGCTTGCTGCAATTAATTAACTCAAAACCCATTGATAATAGAACATGTTAATCTATATAGATCATTATCATAGTTCATAGTTGTCATTAGGTAATTCATTTCACTCATTTTCATCAATTAATTACTCGGAAAAACACGTAATGGAAGTAAGCAGATGAAATTGTGCATTAACAAGAATACTAAACAAAATATGGAGGATTTAACGTGCTGCCCTGTGTATAAATGCGCTTTACTTACTTTAAGCATGAACAGCTGTCGATAACTAAATATAAATTATATTTAAATGAATCCAGTGGAAAATGAATTAGCAAAATTATCTCAATGAGAATTTATTTAATTTATCTTTATTATTTTTACACTTCAATTACTATTCTATTAGTCAATTGGAATAAGATTTGTTTTTCACGTTTTTGATTTTATTTCAATCATATTGAAACACTGATTCTTTTTGGTCCTTAAGTGGTTAATAATTCTTAAAATTTTTTTTGTGGGTACTGCGACAGTGTTAACAAATAATTAAAGAAAATGCGGATGATGGAAAAAGAAACCAACAAACTATACATGTGGATTATCTTTCTTATTGTAAATTGTTTTTAATTTCGAAAGGAAAAATAAATATAAGTGAATATTACCTACCAATAAACAAGCAACAATTTGAAATTTCTCTAAAATAAATTGTAACACAAAATTGCATATCTAAAGGAGCCCATACACGCTCCGGAAATCCTCTCAGGAAAAACTGTGCAGTCAGAATCATTTTTCAATTCTCATCCACAAATCTGCTCAGTTTTTTACCACATGCGCTCGCTTTCACGTTCCTTTTAAAAACCCCATGAAGTCTATTACTGACCTAGCGCAACACCACACACTCTTCGGTCGGCCTGTTCAGTCCGGGACTGATGGGCTGTTCAGTTATTCAGAATAGTTTCTCAATTCTCATTCGGCCGCCTGCACAGTCCACAAATCTACTTAGTTTTGTACCACACACGCTCCGGAAATACCGAAGGTAAGGACTGAACAGTTTTTTTCAGAGAATTTCCGGAGCGTGTATGGGCACCTTTACATGCGCCTTGAACTGAAGCGAATCAGTTTAACTGAGCTTGTGCTTCAGTGAGTGAATCACTCTCAGGTTAAAAGAGAGATTATTTGCTCAGTCACAGCCACAGCCACAAAGCTAATGTTGTATAAATTTCTGTTTGAAATAATCTCATTTCGCGATACTATTAGCATCAATGATGACGTCATTTCTGAGTACAACATACTCAGTTTACTGAGCGCTGGTTCTGGCTGACACTCACTTTAGTGTTAAAGGAAAGTAACTATCATTTATATGGAAATGGACATAATTTTATAATAATTTGAAAAGTCATTTGCTGTCTACAACTAATTGTAGATATACCGTGGGTTTATTTTACCGTCGAACATAGGCTGTAGTATGTTGCTATGTTCGCAGCTAAAATAAACGAATCAAACTCATGGGCAGGGGGGATTTGTATTGCTAAAGACACACCGACGTGAGAGGGGATGTGAGGCGGACCACGACTCACCACAATGACAAGTCAGTGCTTCAGTGTGACAGCTATTTTGATGATTGAACCGAGTTGAATCGAGATTGAGTTGTGTGAGTTATTTAAAAGATCTAACCCTTGATAAAAAAAATAACGATTGATGTACAATTTGTGAACATTCAATGCAAATATGACAAGACAAGGAACAAAATTAACAACTGGCAGTCACGACATGATCATAAAAATTAATTACTTTCATCGTGCATCGCCGTTTATTTTATTTTAGCTGCGAACATTGCGTACGCTACTTACATGCAATTTTCGATGGTAAAATAAACGCTGTATATATTTTTTTAAAACTTTTGAACAACATAGCATAAAGCAATCATAATATAAATTTAATAGTATATTATTCAATGAGCGCATATGCAGTCTATTATACGCGAGGGCGAAGTTTATTTATACGTAGCGAGACGTTAGTCGAGCGGAGTAATCGCCCGAGCATATAATAGGGCATATGCGCGAATTGAATACTATACTTTATCTGCGACGGCAAAATTTAATTTGGCTTTTAAACTTAAAAATCAACCATGGAATTCAACACATAATCC